>QXTE01000225.1:2438152-2486008 GCA_003942145.1 Platysternon megacephalum
GCCCTGGGAAAAATAAACATTTAAAAACCTTCCGCATCTCGGCACAAACCCAGTTTTGAGAAAACTTCTTTTCAAGTCACCTTTACAAGGTATCACTGGTTCTCAGCATCAGCTAGTGCTAAAAGGCACTAAAGCTCATTAAAAGGGTTGGACAAATATTTTCCGTCAAAACTTTTTTTGGATCGAAAACTAGGGGTTTTTAAAAAGCAGAAAAAATCACAGACAATGTCTGCTTTCCTTCAAAATTTGTTGTGGTTTTTTTAATTGACAAGCTGAAATTAGTCTGCCAAAACCTGAACATGGTTTGGGGTTTCAGAAGCGTGTGGCCAAATATTTGCTGTTTGCTGTGTTTGACTGTTTAAAGAAACAATAAAAAAATTCTGCTTAAAAAAAATCCAAAACTTTTGAACCACCTCAGCTTGTGACCAAACGCCTGAGCCCATCCAGTCAGAGATTTTTCCAGGTTTCTGATACTCTGCTGGCTTCCTTGACTCATATCTGTCTCCATAACTTTGGGTTCATTTAGGTTAGAACATAAGAACATAAGAATGGCCATACTGGGTCAGACCAAAGGTCCATCCAGCCCAGTATCCTGTCTACCGACAGTGGCCAATGCCAAGTGCCCCAGAGGGAGTGAACCTAACAGGTAATGATCAAGTGATCTCTCTCCTGCCATCCATCTCCACCCTCTGACAAACAGAGGCTAGGGACACCATTCCTTACCCATCCTGGCTAATAGCCATTAATGGACTTAACCTCCATGAATTTATCTGTTTCCTAGAGACTGGCTCCATGGGGTCCCTCACAAACTGGAGACGGTTACTGTGGGTTTGTCTTTAGTATAGCTTATGTACATACTCCACGAACTGAGCATTTGAGCTTGTTCCAGAATCTGGGATGAGCCTATGTTGTGAAAACTGAAATGCTCAAAATAGCACATGCATGTGAATGGACACAGGGTGCTAAAATTAAATTAACCCAGGGGTTCTCAAACTGGGGGTCGGGACCCCTCAGGGGGTCACGAGGTTATTACTGGGGGTCGCGAGCTGTCAGCCTCCACCTCAAACCCCGCTTTGCCTCCAGCATTTATAATAGTGTTAAATATATAAAAAAGTGTTTTTAATTTATAAGGGGGGGTCGCACTCAGAGGTTTGCTATGTGAAAGGGGTCACCAGTACAAAAGTTTGAGAACCACTGAATTAACCCCTCTGGAGCCTCGGGGAATGCAGGGGAGGGGGGTCTCCCTTGGTAGGGTTGGGAAGGAGGTAGGTGGTGTAGGATATTGCTCTTCTCATGTGATCCCTCCCCCATGGCTCTCTTGGCTCTATCACTGTTAATCTAAAGTGGCTAATTTTAAATGAAGCTACCCTCCCCTGACATGAATCTCCCTATGGCACTGAAATTAAATGTAGACTATAATTTGGCATTTGAGAAGTGAAAGGGATGGTAGCCCTAAGGGAAAAGATAACAGCTTGGCTCATTGTGTTAAATAGCTGTCTGCAAGCCTCAAACTGCTGAATGAGCTTTAGGGTAGGGAAGGCTGTGCCTCCCCAAACAGCCTGGCCCTGCCCCCTATCTGACCCCCACCCACTTCCTGCCCCCCGACTGCCCCCCTCAGAATCCCCGACCCATCCTGCTCCTTGTCCCCTCACCGCCCTCCCCCCTCCAACCACCACCCCGGGACCCCACCCCCCACCAACCCCCCCGCTCCCTGTCCCCTGACTGCCCCAACCCCTATCCACCCCCCCGCCGAGTCCTGACAGACCCCCGGAACGCCCGCGATCCAACCCCTGTCCCCTGACCACCGCCCCCACAACAGCGCTGTCCAGGGGTGCCTACTGCCTACTGGGTTACTGCCTCTCCCCTCTCTCGGAGTCTCAGCGCGCCGCGTCCAGGAGCTGCCCTGGCCCCTGGACAGCGCTGCAGCAGCCGGAGCTCGCAGCCCCGCCCCCTTACCACGCGGCTCTGACTCGGTGGGAGGAGCTCAGGCCCCGCCGGAGCCACACCACTGCAGCGCTGTCCAGGGCCGCTCCTGACGCGGCGCGCTGAGGCGCCGGGGGATGGGGCAAGGCGGGGGCGGGGCCAGGGGAGCCTCAGACATTATCGCGGGGCCTGGGGCAAATTGCCCCACTTGCCCCCCCCTCTGGGCGGCCCTGGCAAAAGCACAAGCAGACAAGATTGCATAACCCACTTAGTCGTGTTAGCTCTGGAGAAGCAGAGAGCTCGAGGGGTCAGATTTTCCATGTAACCATATGGCCTTGTGGAAAATCCCGTTTGCTTATCCCCAGGACCTCACCTCAGTTCTCTGCATGAGAAACTGGATGAAAGATAATAGAGAGAATGAAAGATCAGATGGCAGAACAGCAAAGTGATTGGGTGGAGGGAAAGGGTTTAAATGCCAGGGAGGAAAAGTCAGTCGCTGGAGGGGTGAATGTAAGTGATTTGTACAAGACTTGTGGATCATATTCACTTTGTGAAACTGGATGCTTGCCTTATGAACTGCTCAGGGAATCTGTGTGTCACACAAGGCTTTAACAGACTGTTCTATAGGGATCCCCTCCTCCCTATATCAACAGGAACTCATCCCTTCCACCTTAGTTCCCATTTGTCCTGTTACCAAACAGCCTTCCCTTTCAGCAGAGTCCTTTTATCTAATATGTCGAAAGAGGGCACGCTTTTCTTTTACCTTAATCATGCCAGCTAGAGCTGGTCAAAAATTTTCCATTGGAACAGTTTTCTGTTGGAAAATGCGGATTCAATGAACCTGAAACATACCATGGGAACATGTCTATTCCATCTAAACTTTTCATGGAAAGGAGGCAGGAAGACAAGCCAGGCTGCCTTCTTTCCTGCCACCTCACCCACCCATCTCCCTGGGCTCTCTAGCTCCGCAGTAACCCGCCTGAACCCAGGCTGCTTGGATCCTCACCCAGTTAGCTGCTGGGCTGCCTGACTCTCTGGGACCTCCAGCTCCTCTGTGGCCTGTTGCCTAAGTGCCCAACTCCAGCTGACCAGTCAGGCAGCCTGGGGAGCATTCCCCCCCACCCTCTGAATCATAGAAATATTCCTGCAGGGGGGATGTTTTGGTGAAATGCAATATTGCAGAATTTCCATTCTGCAAAAAAGTTGGGGGTGTTGGTTTTTCATCCCTTGGAGATGAAGATATGTCCCAAAACTTGCCATTTTTCACAGAACAGAAATTCTGGTTTCCAGCCAGCTCTAATGGCAACATATCAAAAACTTTGCTGCAGGCATCACTTGCTCTGTACCAGACAGTGTATATGGAACTCACGTTGACCAGTCATGAACTTTATAGCCAGTTGTGACAGGGTGCTGTTGACAACTTCAAATTAGGCTCTATGGAAGCCAGCACCCTGGCCACTTAGAAGACCCAGGGCACTTAGTGTGATGAAGGCAGCACTTACACCTTCAGGTAGCCTGATGAGTTAATGAGGTAATTAGTTCACCAGTTGGAGAATCCAGGAAGGAAAGTAGGCAGTATAAAAGGCTAACCTAGGGAGCAGGAAGGGGGCGCCTCATAACTGCTGCTATATGGTTGTATTGTACTTGAAGCATAAGAAAGAAGACAAATAATAAACATGTGGTGAAAGTATTTTGGTGGACCTCTGCTGTTTACCTCACCAAGAGGGCTGACCAGCTAGGGTCTTCCTGAGAGGAAGGAGAGCCCATTCACACCAGTTAAGAAGCAGGTACCATCTAAACTCCTTGGTGTGAAGTACAGGGATGATGGGGCAAGTGACTGTGGGGAGCAGGATTAGCCTCAATGGGAGTGTGAAAGAACCTACGTAAAATTCCTATATAATCACTGAAATAAATTAAAGTCATTACAAGGTTCTAGGTGTCCCATACAACACCGGCTACTTACCAAACTTCACTCCCCTCTTTTACAATTCATGAAAGGAGGTATGAATAGAACAGAAGTAAGAACAGAGCACAGGGGAGAGATGGGAAAGCAGGACTCGTCTAGGGAAGCAAGGGTAGATCTGAGTCAGAGAGCAAAACACAGAAGAGGGATGGGAACATAGGGGCAAACACTGCAGAAGAGGGTGCATAAATCCTGACACATTAATTGTTATTTTCCTTCCCTTAACCTTTATTTCAGACTCTGCATCATATCTGTTCTGTTTCAAGTGAAAGGAGAGTACAGAATGGTAGTTAACTCTGACAATCTGCCCTAAGTGGATTCCAGACCCACAGAGGAAGCATCTAAAAATGAAAACACAGAGCAGGAAACAAATCTCCCATCTGGAGCTGCAGTGGGCCTAATTTACAACCCAGAATATATTTTAAGTGCTGCTAGTGGTTCAGTTTACAGCCCACACACATTGGAGTAAACCTCACGGAGCTGATCTTTAGAGGTGTTGAACTCCCACTACTCCAGCTGAAGTCAATTTGAGCTGTGATCTGAATATCTGGGCCTATACATATTTCTTGAGGGACCTTAGATATGGTCATGCAGTTTGTATATTATCATTACGCCTCGACACACTCACCAATTTTGGTGATTCTAGATTGTTGTATTTTTCAGGCTCGTGAACTGAGTTTACACTTAACAATAGGACTGTTATTCCATTGGTCAAGCTGGAAGATATAGAATGGCATTCCTACCAGTGATGGTAGCAGTGAAATATGAGGGATGATTACTAAATATTTATTCTCTTGTCAGAGGGGAAGGCACAGCTGTACCAGATGGACTCTGCAATACTAATTAGTGACAGGTGACTCTCAAAATGATAGTTTTTAAAAAGCAGCTAAAAGTTTGGACATTTGAAAACATCTTAATGTTTTGTGCTTTGCAAAACTTAGCTGGTTCTCATCTTTCATTTCCAATTCTTCTTCTTTCTTGTCAGGCTAGAATGATCATGAGAAAAGACTCTACTCAGGTATTTTGAAATTTCCACTCCCAGCCCAAATGAGGAAGCATAGAAGCAGACCCAAAAATGAAGAACAAACGAACTACTCTCAATGTTATAGAACCTCAACCAAAAATAAACAAAAAACCCCCATAAAAATAAAATAAAATAAATGATTCAATTCGAAAGATGGATGCAGGTTCACACCATTTTTATCTATGCTGGTTTGTCAAATTTTTATACTAATGCATCATGCTCCAAAAAGATTCCTCCCTCTTAAAATCCTCTTTTCTCCAGAAAGAAAGAATGGTCTTCTGTTTAAGACACTGGACCAAGACTTTAGAGATCTCTGTTTAACTCCCAGGTCTGCCACAGACTTGAGTGTGATCTTGGGCAAGATAACTGGCTGTTTGGTTTAAGAGTTTCTTCATCTTTGCGTGCCTCAGTTTCCCATCTGTAAGATGGGGATCAGAGTATTTCCTTTCTCCTATCCCTTGTCTGTCTTGTCTAGAGCTCTTTGGGGCAAACACTATCACTTAGCATATGTTTGTACAGTGCCAAGCACAACAGGGCCCCAGTCTTGGCTGGTGTCTCTAGGCTCTATGTAATACAAATAATAATAATAATATGAAGAAATCACAGATGGGTCAAAACATTTCTCTGTGCCCCGTTTTCTTAGTCTTTGTTGTTAATCAAGGAGATGAAATTTTTTCACTGAAGGTGAGGGAACATTCTCTCTGCACTACACACTCCATCCACATGCAGACTTCAGCGTGCAGCCTCACTGAAGGATGATGTATGGTTACACAAATGAATTACCTCTATATTAAGTCCCCAGACATAATCCTGACAGAGATTCCAAGCACTTGGATTCCTCTTTCTATGCAATTTCTCCTTCCCCTCTCCTCCCTCTCTCTTTGCTTTGATTCCTTTGACAGCCAAGTTCTTAGAGAGTTACTCTAGGTTACAATGTGTCACCTTTAATGGAATTCAAAGCTGTAATTCAGAAAGTGGCCACTCTTGACCTCTGACCCCACTGCCACCCACTCTGCCCCCCCCCTCCTTTCTCCATCTCCATGGAAATGAATAGCAGAGCAAAAAAAATGAGAGCAGGCGAAGTCTAAAGCTTTTCACAGAGCCCCTGAGAGAAAGATGAATGAACTCATTCATCACAGAGCGAGAGACCCGGAGAGCAATGGTGACTGAAAAGCAATCCAGAAGAGAGAGCAAGAGAGAAAGACAGAGATAGAAAAGGTTACCTCATGCAGGAAGTTATGTGATTTGAAAAAGAAAAACACAGGAGGTAAGTCCACTTTCAAAAACTAGCATTTCTACAAAGAAAGAAGATGTTATTCAGGGTGCAAGTTATTTCCTCAGCTGCTTCTCCAGCTAAGAACTTTATTTTGAAGAGCAGAAAGGGATGGACATTTGCAATGAGCGTATGTGTGTGTCTCTCTCTCACACAGACAAAAATACCCCTCTCTTTTCAAGCATTAAGGATGGGCAAATCATTTCAAGGAAGAAGAATAGCAACCTAACCAGAGTGCAAACCATGGTTCTGAAACACTTCAGAATGTAACCTAAACCTTTAGAGTTGTTTTTCCCTTCATCCACAACCCCTCTATTTGTGCCACCCCAGCTCTATTTGTGTCCACCTTCGGAAAATGCAACATCAAGTGCAATTAAGAGGTAATGTCTTTTTCATTTAGAAGCAGCAGTGCACATTTCCAGTTTCCCCACCCCTCCCAGCAGTGCTTGGGATAGTCTCCCTGCTTGAGATGCCCCTCCAGGAACAAATCAACATGAAAAAATTCTCACTGCCACCAAGTGAAAGAAATATCACATCAGCAGCCTGGACTAGTGAAAAAGCAAGAACATTTTTCTCGCACTAAAGCTTTTTGGATTTTTTTTCTTCCTCCGAGGAGAAAATGACCATTTGTATTGCAGACAGAAAAATATGCCATTACACACAGCTCTGTTGTAGATTCTAACAGCACAAAAGAGCAGGGAACTCAGTGGTACTGCAAAGGGGATGGGACAAAGCCAGAGTGGAGATTCAGCAGCAGCAAGGAGTTTACTTATCTGCACCGTTTGATCTGCAGGACAGCAAAAAAAAACTTAGTAGAGGGCAAGAAGCAGAGACAAATGACTCCCTAAAGATGACATATTTCCCCAAAGCCATAGCTTGGGAAGATACTAAACAAAGGATGCATATATTATAGTGGGGCACCTTTCCAGGTGAAACACACTCCCCCAAACTAAACTTAAAAAGCCAGAATCCAGCCAACTGGCTCACTGAGGAGTGGGAGAAGACAACAATAGTGGCAGGGCACTCAAGGAGGCCTATGTGGGAACTGAGTCCAAGAATGTTTCTAAGGTTACTCTTCATGCCCACTCCTGGCTGGGAATCGATGGGGAATGTCTCCCCTGTGCAGAGGGCCAAATAAGGTCTATGCATCACTTAAGTCCAACTCGGAACAGAGTTTAGGGAGGAGTTAAGTGGTAACTAGATCTGGTAATAGCCCTCGGCACAGGGTGAATTTCAGTCAGAATTGTGAGCTTTTCCTCTTTCCAAAAGCGAGTCAAGGCAAAATTCTCTTGAGTTCCCCCAATCCCTTCAATGTGGTTGTAAAAAAACCCCAAAAAACAGGAGAGTGAAGAAGCACCACACACACCTCTTCCAGGACAGTGAGTTCATTGCTCCTCAGTAAATGCTCATTATGTGAACAAGATGCCATGGACAAAGCTTCTACTTTCTAGGAGCTATAAGGAGCGGTCACAATAAATGAGATCCTGTAAGCACTTTAAAGTCTTTTGGGGAAAAATGTGTGTGAATCCAAAATTATATCAATGAAATAAAATTAAAATAAAGCTGACAGGAAAAGACACCGCCATTCTTATCAACATTTCAGCCCTTAATATGTCTTTTGTGTGCACACAGAATCTAATTTGAGCCTACTATCATTTTACACCTATATTCTCTTAATTCTCCTTCCCTGCCAGACACCTGATGTTGTTGAGCTGCCCTTGTAGCACTTTTTTCCCTAGTTGGGAAAGGAGCCAAGAGACATCTTCTAAAACACTGAACGGCCCCTGTGAGGGAAGCAGAGATGGCAGGTGTCATTCTCTAAATAAAGCCCAGGTGCAAAGCATGAAAAAGGGACTCTTGTTTTGAGGGGAGGGTTTTCCAAATAGCTTTAAAATACATCAGCAGTTTCTATTACAATGTTTACTAATTACCAAGAACAGGTCTATTTATGTATAGCATTGCTAAGTTTACTATCGTTCTATTATTCCACATGTACTTTAGTCTAAATGACTTATTATATATTAGAAACAAACAAAAGTAAAGACTTGGTGACAGTTTACCCTATAAGTGTTTCTCCTCTCTAGAAGCCTAAAACCATCCTTACCTAACTCCATGTCCTTGAAGATTTTCCCATTTTCATCCTCAGCTTGATCCAGACTGTGTCCTTATCCTGAAAACATGAGTCCTGCTTCACACACCAACTCTGCTTATCCTACACAAGCTGATGGTGATCGGACTGCTCTCTCCAAGAACAGTACCTAGGGATGGGAAGTCTCATCTCACATTCCAGGGAAGTACTGTCTCGTGGTAAACCAAAAACAAAATCTGTAGTGCCCACACAATAAAAATCCCCTCCTACATGGCTGCTTCCAACTCTGTAGTTATTGCTCAGCCTCTCTGCATGAAACCAGCTAACATAGTGCTAGGAAAACACTCCAGGGCTCAAGCACCCACAAGAAAAAATAGGGGGTGCTCAGCACCTACCAGCCACAGCTCTTGGGTGGGCCTGCTGATCAGCTGTTGGCTGGCTGGCAGGAGGCGCTTGTGGGAGGGTGGAAAGCAGTGAGTGGGCAGGGGGCCTTGGGAAGGGGGCAGAGAGGGGTGGGAAGAGGTGAAGTGAGGGTAGGGTCTTGGGGCAGAGCACCCACCGGGAAAAGTAAAAGTCAGTGCCTGTGCTTCCTTCCATTTCTGGCCCCAAAGCCTTGAAAAGCCCAAGTCCTCAACCAGTGAACTAGGTCACACTATCAGCCATCACAATGTGGCCAACCTCTCTGAAACATTATCTGACTGTGAGGCTGCCACTGTGGTTTCTTCTGTGATGCCTATAAGGTGGAGGGTGCAATCTCCCCACTTAGCATAAACATCTACAAATAACAAAAAATGCTTGTGCCACTATCCAGGTATAATCCAGACTTATACCTTTGTTGCTGCATGTCGAATATCTACACGCTGGCTATACGGTTTCCTTGCCCATCATCTGCTTGACAACAGTACCAAACCCTGACTACCACTCCTCAATTCAGCATGCTCTAGAGATCAAGCTCCCAGCACAGCAGTTTGGAATGTTCTGGGACCAATGGAATTACCACCAAAAGCCTGGTGTGGTTCTGTGTTGGTGACACAGACAAGGAACTGCACAGTCCCATTGGCAGGATGGTCTGTCTGAATTCAGTGATGTTTCAAAACAGGGAGTTAGCTGGAATAATGCAGGATTTATACTCCTTCTGGCCAGGCCTTTTAAAGCTGCTATCCCATACCCCAGGACCTTTGCTTGCAAACTGTAGTCATTCAGGTCTCTGGGGATTACTGTTCACTGTGTTATTTAAACAATAAACTCACTTAATATTAGGTTTTCAGAGGCCTAGCCATATAGACATCTCTCCATGGGAGAGATAACACAATCAAACTAACAATATTTCCTACTCTTACTTACAGAACAGAACCTGTTCCAAAGAACCCCCTATTTCTTATTTATTTAGACCATCAATGGGAGTTCCCTGGGGTAATGGCAGATTAAAGATTATGGCTCTTATCTGACTCCAATTGAACTCTTTCCACTGACTTCCACTGGCCCTAATTTAGACATCCTACAGGTAGCTTTTGACCCTTCTCAATTTTCTGGACTATTGTAGAAGGCAGCATCCCAGGCACAACTAAATATACCCTGGTTTAATAATTATATAATACAATTATCACGAAGATAAAGCAAGAAACAGTGGGTCCTGATAGACAATGGGACAGTATGATATTTGCTTGAAATATAGTTGGTGAAATAAGAGTTTAGAGGCTGCTCTAAGCTACACCAGAGAACTGACCCAGTGTAGAACCATCCCAAAGATTAGGAAGTCTAGAACTGTGCCTTTCCACCCCTATGCCTCCATGCCCAAATATTATTAGGTGCAGCTGAGAATCTGCCCTAGGAAATGTACTTAATGGTACACTTATGCATTTTCAGGGAAATGAACTAATAGATCTTTCCCATCTTTTTATTCTGTGATTCTTCTGGGAACTGATCTTTCAAAACCTACTGACATGATGCTTCCATTTTATTATACCTCAAGTCAGTGCTTAAACTGAGCTAGATTTCAAATATGCTGAGCTTTGGCAGTACAACCAGCATTTCTCCTGAATTTGGAAACAGAACTTTCTCACCATTCCACTTGAACAAGAAAAAAACAGGCAAAGTTTAAAAGGGGCAAATAAAGGGCAAACAGAATAAAGTGTGTGTGTGTGTAGAGGGAGACCAGCTGACTCATGGATCCTTCAGTCCTCACTACTATTTCCACATGCCGCCCCTCAATCCCCCAAACAAGGTTCTCCATTCCTGATGTCCTCTTCTTATGCCAACCTGGCTGCAATATTCCCTCACTTTCTCATCTTACCCTCCCTGCTTAAACCTGTGCTGAGTTCTCTGTTTTTCTCTTCTGACCTGCCTTCAAAGGGGGAGCCTTCCCCCAATCACATTTCCAGAGTCATATACTGTACAATGCTTCATGCTAAATGACCCACATGGTATCTGCAACTTCCAGGCCTTCTGAAGAAATGGAATTTCCATTACATTTTTTGTTTATTATAGAAGGCACTTAATTTGCATTTAAATAATATTTACAGTAATAAGCAGCTACAATTCTGCATCCTCTCAAGCCCAAGGACCTCTTAGATTTTACTCAAGGAAGCTGCCTCTGAGTGGTGAAGAATGGCAAGTACCCATACAATCCCAATTCTGTTAGATGAAGATGTGATTCTTCACTGAGTTTTCTGCTCTGTTTGGAATTACCTCTGACAAGTCAATATTAATATTTTATGTCTCTAGCTGCCTAGTGAATAGACATATAAGATACCCAAATGCACTGCCTGTGCAAGGAGTACAACTGGGATTATGAGGTGATCTGTTACCCTGCTTCTAGTTTTCATTATGACCGGTTCCACAAACCATCTGTGGCTAGAAGATGGAAAACCACTCATTACTATTAGTGGTAGTATTACAGTAGCAACCAAGAACAGGGCGCTAGGCACAGTTACAGACACATAATATGATAGAGTTCCAAACCCAAAGAGATGACAGTCTAAAAACAAGATAGATAAAAGGGCAGGAGAAAGGAAGTATTATTTTCCCCATTTTACAGATAGTGAAGAGAGACACAGAAAGATTAAGTGACTTGCCCAAGATTATATAGGAAGTCTGGGACAGAGCCAGGAACTGAATCCATGTATGCAGAGTTCCAGTCCAACACCTTTCTAACATAATAATGAGGTGACTAAGCTGTTATGGAGGTCAGTGTCCTCCTCTCTTTGAAATCAGGTTATATTAATAAAAGGATTCCTCATGCAGTCCAGTTCTTTGACCATTCACTGTCAAAGCTGCTCGTTTGAACTTGGAGAGTACTTCACATCCACAGATGCCCAAAGCAGAGACAAGAAGAGCTGGTCAAAGCTCAGAATTTCTCTTTTATGGGAAATGCCATCATTTCAAAATTTGTTTTCATTCCAAATATCTTCAAAATTTCCCAAAAGATGAAAAACATTACTTTTGAAAATTTCACTTCAGAAAAAAATTGAAATTTCATTTCAAAATTAAATTTTGCTTTTTAAATGTATTTTATTTTTATATTTTCACATTATTTCATGACATATCTGTAGTAGAGCAAGTATTTGATGCCTGTTAAAATATACAGCTCATAATAGGTTAAGTTCCTAAGATATTCCCTAACTTGAGGTCTCTTAGTTTCAAGTTACATTATCAATATCAGCTGGCAATTTGATTGGCATAGTTAATTGACATATCCAGTACTTTGTGAGAAGCAAATGGTTCTTTTATCCGCTAATTTAGGAAACACGGTGCTTAATAGTTGGTGGTTCTCTCTCATTAGTGTTATTTAGGAAAATTAGATATTTCCTTGATTACTTAAACTCAAGTATATGTGAGGTTATAGCTGTGATAAAATGCAGTACCAAAACTACATGTGCTCTATGTATATGTATGTAGAACAGTTACTCTAGTTGGCTCTGAGGACAGGGTTACCCTATTTGCTATGAGAATTAGATCAGCAATACCAATACAGGCACTGTATTATGTATAAATATTCAAAGGGGCTTTTGTGAAATTATGGACCTCCCCACACAGAGTGATTCTTTTGTGAGCCCTCTAGTATCCCCATTCTTTCCCACCTTCCCACTTGGGTCTGTTAGATGGCAGTTTCATACCACATATCTCAGGGGAAGTAATGAAATGGTTCACAGGGAAGGTAATGTTCTGTGAGTTGATGGACATAAAAAAAGATCTTAAAGAATGAGGCCAGCACTGTTCATAGAGTAATATAGACTGCAAGGTGGGGACATATGGGACATAACAGTATTGCTCTGGCTATGACAGCAATGGATTACACTCATAACTTAGTTCATATATGTGTAATTCTGAGGAGTAATCCAATTACTTTTCAGGCTGAAGGATAACATGGATTGCCTTTCAGCTACCTTACTTGTCAGCATTGTCCCAAGTGTGACTGATGAGCACAGAATCATATCATAGAAATAAGGGCTTGTAGGTCATCACAGGAAGTTTATAAATGGTCCTTGTGGGCTATGGCAATGAGCACCTTACAAAGGTGTGTAATAAATAAGCAAACAAATAATAAATCAAACCCGCCTACACACACCGAGCACATGCTTTCTTCTACTCTGCTTCCCTGAGCATATTTGCTGACATGGTCCCCAGCTTCATGTCACAGGTTCATAGATTCACAGAGTTGAAGGGATGATTAAATCATCTAGTCTGACATACTGTATATCACAGGCATGACATTCTACCCACTTAACCCTGTATTGAGCTAATAACTTGTGTTTGACTGAAGCATAACTTCCAGAAAGAGATCCACAAGCTTGATCGGAAGAAATCAAGAGATGGAGAATTCACTACTTCCAATAGTCATTTTTCCAAAGGTTAATCACCTTCACTATTAAAAAATTGTGCCTTATTTCCTATTTGAATTTGTCTAGCTTCACCTTCCAGCCACTGGTCCTTGTTATGCCTTTCTCCATTATTTAAAGAGCCCTTTAGTACTCAGTATTTTCTCCACGTGAAGATTCTCATACAACGAAATGAACTCACCTCTCTGTCTTCTTTGTGATAAGCTAAACAGATTGAGTTGTTCAAGTCTCTCACTGTACGGCATTTTTCTCCAGCCCTCAAATACCTTTTGTTTCTCTTTTCTGCACCCTCTATAATTCTTCAACACCTATTTAAAATTGTGGACTTCAGAACAATATGCAGTATTCCAGTATCAATCTCAACTACACTATATACAGCATACATTCCTATACTCCTGTTTATTCCTCCAATGATCACATTAGCCTGTTTTGCCACAGAAACAAGCCTGCTTGTCCACCATGTTCTCTAGATCATTTTCAAGGTCACTGCTTTCCAGGACACAGCATCCCATTCTGTAGGCATGGCCTACATTTCTTGTTACTAGATGTATAACTTTGCACTTGGCTCTATATATTCAAGAGAGTGACTCACGTGCAGGATACAAAGTAAATTGGGGAAAGGATAGCCTTCTGCTTAAGGTGTGGGCAAACTACGGCCCGTTAGCTCAGGAGTGGGCAAACTACGGCCCGTGGGCCGGATCCAGCCCCTCAGGGCTTTGGATCTGGCCCACGGGATTGCTACCCCCATGGTGCCGCAGGCCCCACACCGCTCCCAGAAGCAGCTGGGAACGGGGAACTGCAGCCAATGGGAGCTTCGGGGGAGGTACCCACAGGCAAGGGTAACGCATGGAGCCCTCTGCCCTCCCTCCCCCAGGGGCTGCAGGAACATGGTGCTGGCTGCTTTCCGGAGTGGCGCAGGGCCAGGGCAGACAGGGAGCCTGCCTTGGCCTCGGTGCGCGCCGCTGCCACCCCGGAGCCGCTCCAGGTAAGCACCGCCGGGATGGAGCCCGAACCCCTCCTGCACCCTGCACCCCAACTCCCTGCCCTGAGCCCCCTGCCTGCACCCCAACCCCCTGCCACACCCTAAGCCCCTGCCCTGAACCCCCTGCTGCACCCCAACCCCCTGGCCTGAGCCCCTTGCTGCACCTCACACCCCAACCCCCTGCCCTGAGGTCCCTCCTGCACCCCAACCCCCTGCCCTGAGCCCCCCCTGCACCCCAACCCCCTTCCCTGAGCCCCTTCCTGCACACTGCATCCCCTCCCATACCCCACACTCCCTCCAGCAACCCAACCCCCTGCCCCAGCCCTACATTCATGGCCCTGCACGCAATTTCCCTACCCAGATGTGGCCCTCGGGCCAAAAAGTTTGCCCACCCCTGAACTAGCTGGATTCAGGTGACCTGGGTTCAATTCCCAACTGTGATGGGTCAGAATCTGATCCTTAAAATCAACTGATGTTTTAATAGTGTTTCTGAGGCTCAAGATTTTATCATGACTCTCACAATATTTGATGTTTTTCTTAAAATCTCATTTCCTAGATTCATGTTATTTCATGAGAATCTCCATATATTTTAAAAAGCTTTTAGAAGTTTAATGGTTACAAAGAATAGCCCTAGTGTACACTCAAGTCACATTAAAAAGAATTTAAAATAAAAAGAACCCCCAATTTTTTTCTGATTTTTAAGACATTATAATTGGGGAGGGGCTGGCTCATGATTTTTGAATGCTTGGAGTTGGCCATTACTGTATTAAATGGCATAGCTGTACTGAAATAGTGCTAAAGGATTTTTCCTCATTAGTATAGTTAAAATCAATATTAGTTTTATAAGAAAGTATTAGTGTTTAGACTTTATGGAATGTTTGTAGGATGCTACATGTATTAATCCTACTTATAATATCTGTATTCCATGCTATACAGTTATATTGAATGTTTGCATTGTAAACCACTGTAATTGTGTAACTCATCAAAAGAAAAAGCAGCATTAATTAATGTAAAGTGCTTATCCTGCACACAAGATGGCCCACTGAAGGCAAATAAGGCATTGTGTAGCTTCAAAGGACAGAGACCTTGTTGAGAGTCCAGCGGAGGACAACCAAAATGATCAGGAGTCTGGGGCACATGACTTACGAGGAGAGGCTGAGGGAACTGGGCTTGTTTAGTCTGCAGAAGAGAAGAGTGAGGGGGGATTTGATAGCAGCCTTCAACTACCTGAAGGGGGGTTCCAAAGAGGATGGAGATTGGCTGTTCTCAGTGGTGGCAGATGACAGAACAAGGAGCAATGGTCTCAAGTTGCAGTGGGGGAGGTCTAGGTTGGATATTAGGAAACACTATTTCACTAGGAGGGTAGTGAAGCACTGGAAGGGGTTACCTAGGAAGGTGGTGGAATCTCCATCTTTAGAGGTTTTTAAGGTCCAGCTTGACAAAGCCCTGGCTGGGATGATTTAGTTGGTGTTGGTCCTGCTTTGAGCAAGGGGTTCGACTAGATGACCTCCTGAGGTCTCTTCCAACCCTAATCTTCTATGATTCTTCTATGATTGCATTCCTAACTCCCTCCAGGAAGGAGAGGCCTGCATATGAATTCATCCCATCAGTTTGGATTCTGCATTGAGGGGGGATAAAAATCCCTGACAAAAATAAACTGGGTCTTTTGATATTGCCTGGACTCCGAGAGGCAACGTTTCCTAAACATAAGCAAGAGATCCCCATGCTGCTTGGCATGGGTCAGCCCCAGCACATACAGAGCTGCTTATTATAGAAGCTTAAATTACCTTTTTAAATCCAAGACTAACTCATTTGTGTGTGTATGTTTCCTGTTTTAACCTTGTGAATAACTCATTTCTTTTTCCTAGTTAATAAACCTTTAGTTAGTTTATTACAGGATTGACTAGAGACATTGGTCCTTTGGGACTGGGAGCCACATGAATATTTTGTGATCTTTGGTATACAGTAACCATCTATCACTAAGTCCAGCTTGCCTGGGTGACAAGATAGATGGGAATGCCCAAGGGGACTGTCTGTGACTCCATGGTAAGACTGTGATAGTGCTTTAGGCATTCACACATGTTACTGGGTAGGGGAAATCTAATTATAGAACATACAACCAGTTTGGGGTTTCTGCCCTAAGGTAGGCACTCACGGTCTTGAGCCACTCCAGACAGCGCGACACATACACACCCATAAAGACCAAACTGCTGCCTGCTACTATCTACTCTAGATCCAAGGGGTTGATCTCACTCAGCCAGCCCATTTAAAGAACAGGTTGCAGCTGTAAATTGCTGTTACGCAGCATTCACATGACTGATGGATTTTTCCCCTCATTTGTTTCATTTTGTTTTCTGTTGCAGTGATGTAAATTAAATCCCATTGTAACTACTGGTTTGATCCTGCCACATCAATCCAAAGCCTGAGAGATGGTTACATCCCTCATCTTATGCAGCTGTATGACTGGGAGCATTAGGAAAAGAGATGGGTTATTTAACAACACAGGCATCTGAGCAACACTTTAATACTAAAACTCTTCAAATAGGCTTGTAAACGTGCCTCTATGATTCACAACTGAGAATGTCAAACTCAAGACAAACTGCTGAGAAACAGGGCAAACACAACCCAAAACTGGTGGTTATTCTTCCATAAGCTATACCAAACCAGCAACAAAAGTAAACTTCTGTTTCACCACATTGGCTAACAAGAAGTCATAAAAGCAGTTTCCTTAGGCATTCCAGTTCTTATCTCACCACCAAAAACACTGGATTTAAAGGTGAGTGGTTGTTTACAACCAGTCTCATCAAATAAAAGGTTCTTCTGATCCCAAAGGACCAGCCACACACCTAGGTCAATATATAACTCACATCTTACCCAAAAATCACACTGATGCCAATCCTTTAGTATCTAAAATCTAAAGGTTTATTTATAGAAAGACAGACAGACAGAAAGGTGAGAGTTAAAATTGGTTAAAGGAATCAAATACATACAACAATTGTAAAGTTCTTGGTTCAGGCTTGTAGCAGTGATGGAATCAGGAGTGAAAGTAATATTAATTCTTACTGATACGGGGCCAGCTCCAGCCCCCGGAAGGGGAGGGGCTTCTGGTGGAAGGGGCAGGGCGGGGGTTCAGCCTCCCCCAGCCAGCCCATCCACGCTGCCTGGCCCCCAATGCCCAGGGCTCCGGCAGTGATTTAAAAGTGCCCAGGGCTCCGGCCACTGCCGCGGAAGTGGTGGCGGCAGACGGGACCCTCCTTAAGTTGCTGGCCCCAGCAGTGCTTTAATATTGTTGCCCATTTTGCCTCTCCTGCAGCAGCACTTTAAGGAGGGTCGTTTGCCACAGCAGCACTTTAACATCGCTGCCCCTTCCCCTCCACCCCCAGTTGGTGGCCCTGCCGTACTGGGGGAGGCAAAAGGGGCAGCGCAAAATGGAGGGGTTTCCAGGGCCTTTTTATATCTTCTGCCATGTGGAGGGAAATCCATTGTTTTAAACAAAAACCTCAGCACAGCTAGTGGAAAATTAAAAGTAAAAGGTGGGAGTTTGGAGTCACATGGGCAAGTTACATGTCCATGCCCAATTTCGCTCAGTCATTGCAGGAAGCCATTACCTATACTCCAAACAGCACGTTTACAGGACAGTCCACTCAATGTAGATGGGCATCTCCCATAGTCCATTGTGAATTAAGTGTCCTTTTGGTGGGCCACTCAATTTGAATAGTCCCTCCAAGCTGTGCTGGCTAACTACCATGTGGGTGTTACCCCAGGAGCAAACACTTGAAATATAGGTATAGAGCCAATACTCATAACTTCAAATACAAAAATGATACATGCATACAGATAGCAAATCATAACCTTTTCATAGATGCCTCACTTGACAACCTTTGTACGAGGTTTGTTGCAAATATATAACAGTGGATGCAACAATGATCTATATGGTCATATTTTAATCACATAACATCACAAGGCTGCTTTTTGTACTGTCAGATATGCCACCCCGTCCACATCTCAGAGAATTATTTTCTGAGTAGCTCTCCTTGTGGTCACAATAACACTCCATCTACTTGTTCTTGCATCCAACCAGAGCATCAGAAGGAATGTGTAGGATACATTTTTCTTTCCCACTTTTTTATTCTATTTTGATTCCAGCAGTAGATTTTCATTTTGGGGGGGACGGTGGGTGGAAAGGAAGGAAGATTTTTGAGAGAGACTGAACTTGTACTATACAGAATCTAGAGGTTCAGGATAGGTGCTGTATGGAGTTTTTCTTTTTTTGACATCTCAGGTTAAAAATGGAGAAGACGCAGTCAAAAGGACAGAGGGAATGAGGGAGGGGAAAAAAGACTAGGAGTGGCCAGATCATCAATGTTTTAAAAGGTTTCAGAAACCTCTCGAATATTTTACACTGAAAATAAGACTCAGACTCATAGACTTTAAGGTCAGAAGGGACCATTATGATCATCTAGTCTGACCTCCTGCACAACGCAGGTCACAGAATCTCACCCACCCACTCCCGCAACAAACCCCTAACCTATGTCTGAGCCATTGAAGTCCTCAAATCATGGTTTAAAGACCTCAAGGTGCAGAGAAGCCACCAGCAAGTGACCCGTGCCCCATGCTGCAGAGGAAGGCGAAAAGCCTCCAGGGCCTCTGCCAATCTGCCCTGGAGGAAAATTCCTTTCCGACCCCAAATATGGCGATCAGTTAAACCCTGAGTATGTGGGCAAGACTCACCAGCCAGCACCCAGGAAAGAATTCTCTGTAGTAACTCAGATCCCACCCCATCTAACATCCCATCACAGACCATTGGGCATATTTACCACTAGTAGTCAAAGATCAATTAATTGCCAAAATTAGGCTATCCCATCATACCATCCCCTCCATAAACTTATCAAGCTTAGTCTTGAAGCCAGATATGTCTTTTGCCCCCACTACTCCCCTAGGAAGGCTGTTCCAGAACTTCACTCCTCTAATGGTTAGAAACCTTCATCTAATTTCAAGTCTAAACTTCCTAATGTCCAGTTTATATCCATTTGTTCTTGTGTCCACATTGGTACTAAGCTTAAATAATTCCTCTCCCTCCCTGATATTTATCCCTCTGATATATTTATAAAGAGCCATTAAGCTGTTTGAGTTTGGCTTCTACCTCGGATGTGGTAATATCTACCTCCATATCCTCATTCCCATTTGTCATCCTACCATTATCCCCAAGCTCCTCACATTAAAGACTGAGGCAAAGTATTTGTTCATATATTGGGCCATGCCTAGATTATCCTTAACCTCCACTCCATCCTCAGTGTTTAGTGGTCCCACTTCTTCTTCTAAAAGATACATAGCGCCAGACTTCAGTGAAGCCACACACAAACTTACATCGGCCAAGGAACTGGTCCAAAACATTTAAGAACTGGATTACTTTGGTGAACACCTAACTGCGGCGGAGAGAGGCAACTCCTGCCCACCAGTAGTATGAATAGGTTAAGTTTGTATCCAGTAGCGGCGCCAGCTTTGCCGGCGCCCTAGGCGGCGGCAGGTCCCGCCCCCGAAATCCCGCCCCCAACAGCGGCGGCGGAAGGCCCCGCCCCCAAATTTCTACGGGCGGCAGGGGCGCAGGCGCCCCCAAAATAGCAGCGCCCTAGGCGACCGCCTAGGTCGCCTAATGGGAGCGCCGGCCCTGTTTGTATCATTCCCTGTCTCATTACAATCCACTGTTCATGTCGTGCCTTTTCCCATTGGGATATTTCTCATGAGAATCACATTTTTCCTCTTTTAAGGATGAATGTGTTGCAGAGAGAGAAGCATTAAATAGCATTAGCTAAGCCAGGCTGACTGCAGACAAGTGCAATGTGATCTTTCCACACTCAGCTCTATGCTTCTCAAATCTCATATGTACCTCCCTGCTGGCCCCACCCTGGGCCACCACACACCTGTCTTAACCTGCAGCACCCCTGATGTGTTCCATCCCTGTCCAATGCAAAGAACTACCCATACACTGCAGCCCTAACTTGTAGCATCCCTACTGTTCCATTGCTCTGCCCCCTCACAGCACTGCCAATACACCTCAGTCCTGATTAGTAGCACCATCTGCTATTCCAGACCTGCCCTTTAATGAATAGAATAAGGTACGCACAGCTTCAGGTGGTTGTGTGGTGGCTCTTTATTTTGTGCTTATATGCTTAAGCACCTGTGAGCAGCACTACACTTACCCCACCAGTGACCCAGGTGAAGCATCAGTAAGACCTTGAAAATCCACGAGTTGCAAGGGGGGTAAATAGCAATGCATTGGAGTAGGTCAACCTTTCCAATGTTCTAGAATATGACTGACTCACTACTGATTGGTTTTCTACTGGCACAGCTTTGGCAGCAGATTATCAGCATCTCATAGCTCCATTGTACAAAGCACAGGCTTGAGGTCTAGTCCAGTGTCCACTGAATTCAATGGAAAGACTTCCATTGGTTTCAGTGGGTGTTAGAACAGACTTTCAATGTCTATCAGTAATATGAGAAAAATGATATCATCACCGGCAGTTTCCGTTACCATCTGCTCCATATACTAAGCTATTATCTTCCTCTTTCCCAAAATCCTGGCTGCTCTGGAAGTTTAGTCCAGCCACTGAAGCAAGAGAATGAAAGAGGCTGTGAAAATGTCATGGTGTCACTCGAAAGATTGGAGGATTTAAAACTACCAAAGCTTTAGCAGAGTGCAGTGAAAGTTATATTGTAAAGAGTTTTCATTCTGGTTTAAACTTTGAGAAAGGGGTGAGTGAAGTGGTCAGCTACTTTAAATAAATGCCACAAATTGTCTTCTGCAATTGCCACTCACAGGTGTGTGTTGGCAGGTGATCTAGAAGCACCATCATTAGGAGATGCAGGTAAACAGCAACCTCAGCTCACTTCCATCACTGCTGCTGCTTTGCCTCTCATAATACACCCAAAGGTGTAATGCTTTTAGAGAGTTACATGATGACAAGCAGCACTAAGCCCATGTGTCCATGCACTGCATCCTACCTAAGAGCTACTTTAGCAGGTCAAGAATAGGAACAAGCTCCTTCTTAAATCCAGCGTAATCCAATTAAATGGTTTATATGAAAATGCTGAGAGACAGAACTTAAGAGGGCAGGACACGCTACTAACCTATGTATGCATCTTTGAGGAGAATTAGGGAAAGGTAGTTGCCTGCATTCAACGTAGGCCGATGTGGTTTTTCCCCTCTTTTAGAAATATATTTGTTCTAAACTTTCTGTTCATTAAAATCACCGGATTTAAGAATGGGTTCAAGTGACCTTTGTCCCATGAGTGCAAAATCATCCTGTTCAATACTGCACCACATTTCTGATATTGACCTTTCTTCCTGATCAGATAGCTTTGGCTCTCCTGCTATTGGCACACACTTATGCAAGTTGATTTGCCTCAGCAATGGTTGTGTCTGTGTAGGTAACATGAAAAAGAAGATGCACACAGATCTGGGAATGGCTTGTGAGTCGAATGCTAAGGATAATGCACTGTATGCAGTGTAGTTGTAACCATGTCAGTCCCAGGATATTAGAGAGACAAGGTGGATGAGGCAATATTTTTTATTGGGCCAACTTCTGTTGGTGAGAGACACAAGCTTTTGAAAGTAATGTATTGACATTTTTCCTTTATGTGGAGGTGGGAGGTAAGGGAGAGGCTGCCATCTTTGTTCTGCTGAGCGGAAAAAAGGAGGTGAGTCACCATGCTGCTTCTCCACCTACCATGTCCAAAAATAGAGGAAGCAAAAAAATTTCCATGCAGAAAACTGAAAATGCCTTGGGATTGTAAACAGTGTCTCTAACATCAGCTTCTTAACTCTGCATGTAAATAATTTGCAACAACAGAAGTAAGGGAATGTCAATGTGGTGTAGAACATGGGTACCTCTGAGACTAAAATTAGGGACATTTTAGAGGTATGAGTCTGACTAACTGAAGTGAGCATTTCAGAAAACAGTTAACTAAATTTTCAGCAAGGTACAGGGAAGGTAATCAAGCACCAGGGTTATTTGAATGCATTTAGAGTTACGGGAGGCAAATGGAGCTTGGCTCGTTTAGTAAGGGTAGAAGTACCCAGTTAGTGTACCTGTTCCAGAATGATCATCTATTTACTAGGCAACTATATATATACATATACATATATATACATATATATACATATATTTCCACTGACTTCCGTTGGCCTTTGGATCAGGCCTTAAAGTCATACCACCTCAGAACTTGACAGAGTCTCTTAAAATGAAGCTGATGAAGCTAAAAACCCTGGCATTCAGGGAGCACCGATGTCGTTTCTTAAACCTACTGAAATAAGTATAACCAAAGCTACAAAGGAAAAATAGATTGAGTCATAGAAGTGAGGAACTGAAGGACATAGGATTCCATAGGGTCTCTCCAAATATCTTTTCTAGGTGGAAAGAATGACAGTCTCTCTGACTACAAATCCTGATCCTTAAGACTACACCTATATTTGTAAGAGTGTACTATAGGTCCACAAAACAGACTGGAGACGATGTATACACAATGCTGAGAGATCAGGATGACAATGATATCTATGTATTGTCAGAACATTACATCAGGACACAGTTTGATAAACAATTCCTTGATACAATAATCAATTACTTATTGGAGCACCTGGCTGTGAAGCTTACAAGAAAAAGGCTACTGTGAAGCTAGTCCCGAGTAACAGAAATAAGTTTATTCAGGAATTAAGTAATACTGAACTTCTAGACTGGGATTTTCAAAGCATCTTTAGGGAATTAGAATCCTGACTCTCAATTAATTTCAATAGGATTTGGGTATCTAACTCCTGTAGGTCCTTTGGAAATTCCCACCCCAAGATAACAGTTATAATATAGTTAAGCTTGGCATTACAACTAGAAGATCATATCAACTCTTGTAGCATTAAACTTCAAAAAGTGCACCATTTGGGGTTTTAGGTGATTTTTTTAAAGACAGAGTTAGTTGGAAAGAGTCTGAAGAGAATATTAGGGAAATAAAAATCCAAAACTATCAACATGCAGATTTTTAAAGAATGTCTTGATGCAATCACTGAAGGTCTGCCTACCTCAGACCAAGCAAAAAAGGAAGATTGAAAAAAAAAATAGTATAATTGCATGGCAAAGTACAAGAATTTATTCCAGGCAAAAAGTATCCTTTAAAAAAAAAAAAAAAAAAAAAAAAAAAGGGAAAACCAGCCCTTGTGAAAAAAAAAAAAAGAAAAAAAAAAAAAAAAAAAAATAAAATTTCATAGAAAAAAAAAAAAATTTATTCCAGGCAAAAAGTATCCTTTAAAAAAAAAAAAAAAAAAAAAAAAAAAGGGAAATCCAGCCCTTGTGATACAAATAAAAAGGAACAACTTTGGCAGGTGAGATGGAAAATGGAGATTAAGAGGGCTAAGAGTAAATTTGAAGAACAAAGAGGCAAATAGAGAGCGACAAGTAATAAGGAATTCTTTAAGTACATCAGAAATAGGAAGCTTGCAGGAGAGTTGGTGGGCCTGACAGGTTCCGGTGGTGCAAAGGGGGTAATCAGAGAGATAAAGAGATTTCACAGAAGCTAAATGATTTCTTTGTTTCAGTTTTCACCTCAAAGCAAAGCATGAGGGGGAATGCATACCAATGAACCACATTCTAATACTAGGGGTAAAATATCTACGAAAATCATTAAAGGCAGAGTTATAAAACATCTATACAGGTACAAAACCCACACAAACCATCACAGTATAAAACAGCATGGTGTAGAGGTAAATCCTGCCTCTCTAACTTGTAAGAATCTGTTAAAAGAGTTATCCTGGTGAATAAAGGATTGGTGGGGTACATTATTTAGTTTTTCAAAAGGCTTTAGATAGCCTCTAGTGAGAGATTTTTAAGAAACTTGGTAACCATGGGATAAAAGGCAGAGTCCTGACACGATTTAAATGTGGGTAGCAAATAAGACACAAGGGGTGAGAATAATGACCAGCTCTCAGTACAGAAAGGGATTACTAATAGGGGTGCCTCAGGGATCAGCACTAGGTCTAGTGTTGTTCAATACAATTATTAAGAATCTGGAAGAGAGAATGAATAACGAGATGTGATGATAACACAAAAATTATTAGGTTAGTTAAGAATGGAAAGGATTATTAGGAATTCCCCAAAGACCTAAAGTAATTAGATAATTAGGCAACACCATAGCAGATGAAATTCATTAGGCTGGTGAAAGGGGTTACAACACATCAGAAGGAAAAGTCTAAACCATCAGTATATGTTCATGAGTTCTGCATTAACTATAGCCTCTAAGACTCAAGATCTAAGAGTCATGGAATAACCTGCCTAAAAGGGAAGTGACTTCCCACCCAAATCAAAAATATAACTTCTGTAATAAGGGAAGTTTAGAAAATAATAAGAATGGCCATACTGGGTCAGACTAAAGATCCATCTAGCCCAGTATCCTATCTTCTGACAGTGGCCAATGCCAGGGGACTGGGACTTTTCAGCTTGGAAAAGAGATGACTAAGGGGGGATATGATAGAGGTCTATAAAATCATTACAGGTGTGGAGAAAGAAAATAAGGAAGTGTTATTTACTCCTTCTCGTAACACAAGAAGAAGGGATCACCAAATGAAAGTTAATAGGCAGCAGGTTTAAAACAAACAAAAGGAAGTATTTTTTCACACAAACAGTCAACCTGTGGAACTCCTTGCCAGAGGATGTTGTGAAGGCCAAAACTATAACAGGGTTCAAAAAAGAACTAGATAAATTAATTGAGGATAGGTCCATCAATGGCTATTAGCCAGGATGGGCAGGGATGGTGTCCTTAGCCTCTGTATGCCAGAAGCTGAGAATGGGCGACAGGGGATGGATCACTTGATGATTACCTGTTTTGTTCATTCCCTCTGGGGCACCTGGCATTGGCCACTGTCAGAAGCCAGGATACTGAGCTAGATGGACCTTTGGTCTGACTCAGTATGGCCGTTCTTATATTCTTATGAGAGAGAGCCCCCCCATAGAGTTTAGGAACCTAATTTTGAGAGGTAGAGGGTATAGATATCATTGTGACAAATGTGAACTCCTCTTGCAATTGTTTTACATTTAGAAGCCTATCTTTACAAGGAAAAGGGACTTACTGGGTTTTTTCTTTCAATAAGACACATCATTCCAACCTTCCTAGGTCAGAGGTTAATAACTTCCTAAGCCTTTTCCTATCTCAGACTTACGCGTGTGCACTAGATCTCATCAAGATGAATAGATTCATAGATTTTAAGGCCAGAAGTGACCATTATTGTCTTCTAGTCTGACCTCCTGCATAATACTGACTGCAGAATTTCATCCAGCCATTCCTGTGTTCTAGAGCAAATCCTTTAGAAAGATTTCCAGTCTTGATATAAAGATTTCAAGTGATGAAAAATCCACAACATCCCTTGGTAAGTTGTTCCAATGGTGGATTACCTGCAATGTTAAAAACTTACACCTTATTTTCAGTTTGAGTTTATCTAGCTTCATCTTCCACCCATCAGATTTTGTTATGCTATGTCTGCTAGATTAAAGAGCTGTCTATTATCAGAAATCTTCTTCCCATGTAGATACCTATAGATCATGATCAAGCTGGCTCTTAACCTCCTCTTGGATAAACTAAATAAATTGAGCTGCTTAAATCTCTCACTGTAATGCAGGTTTTTCCAGAACTCAGATCATTCTTGTAGCTCTTTTCTGAATTTTTCGCCAATTTTTCAGTGTCCTTTCTGAACCAGAATTGTTTTGAGTCAATCTCATTTGAGATTTCTAGGACAAGACATTTTTAAAATAAGACGTGGGGGAAATGCTAGAAGAATTTTCAAAATATGATTAACACCTTTGTTTTCTGAGTCCCTTTTTTCTGAACTACATCGAGTATGGACAAAAACATTGGGCACAATCTGCAGGTCTGGCTGAAATGTGCTCAGCGCAGAACTCAAGAGGGGTGGGAGGGAGGACAAAGATGGCTGTAGCTTCCCTGATCCCTGGGTTGCCAGGGGCCAATTTGGCCATCAATGCAAATTTGAGCAAGCTCAGGGCTACTCTAACTTGTATCAACTAGTAACAGCCCAAGGTACAGTTACGCCAGCTAGGACTCACCAGAGTGCTGTCATACTCCAGCCACACCCCTTCACCTAGCCATATCCACAGCAGATGGAGTGGGGAGTGGTAGTAGATGGCATAAAGCCAGCTACACCAATACATTTCCACCTAGAGACTCCCGCAAGTAAGGACAATCCTGAGGTGTTTGGATAGAGTAAGTTTATGGGGCCTGTGGACTGTCAGACAAACAGGCGCCAAACTGTAGACCAGAATCTGGCTCCATTTCTACAGGTCACAAATACATGATGCAAAATCTGAGATGAAAAGGACCTATGCTGAGAATTTTAGAAGGGGTGATGCAGACGGATGAAGCTGAGACTTGCTTCCCACTGTCTATGAAGAGAATACTGCATCTTCATAATTTAGCTGAAGAAAAACAGAGTAGGAGGTGATAGAAGTATTATAATAAATTATAAAGGCTGAACTAGATGCTCCTCTTTAACTTTTCCTAGAATACAAGAAAAAGCATATTCAATTAAATTAACAGGTAAAACGTGGAAAAAAGTCTAAGGAAATAATTATACATTGTGTAAAATAAGTAAACTATGGAACTCAGTGCATCAGGATATTACTGAAGTAAATAGTTTAATACAAGGATTTTCAACCTAGGGGTTGCAATCAAACTGCCCTTCCAATATTGCCAAATGGGACGTGGCTCTAGCTAGATCAGGCTCCAGGTATTTCCCTATATAGAAATGGTTGAGAATGCAGCTGACAAAAATCAGAAAGTCCATCCTGCAGGAAATTTGTTTATTTCTACATAAGTTTTTGCATCAGATTGGGATGAAAACTCAAAACATCAAAAAATGTTGCTGAATGCAAAGTTCTGGAAATATTTTGATTCAGAAATGTCTAAATGTTTTGACTTTCCCAAATTGAACTGTTTTGTTTTGTTGTGAATCAGTTCAACCTCAAACTCTGTCTCTATTACAGGATAACCCAGCCAGGAAAGGGCTAAGGAAGTATCCTAATTTCACGATCTGAGAGAGGAAAAGGAAAAGCCTTTGGGGCTTTGTGTTGGTCAGGAGAATCACTTTGTCTCTTTGTGTGTGTTTTAACTATAAATTGAGCCCTAAGGCAAGGCCCTGAAATGGCCTTGGACATGGTTCTTTCCCAGGCTGATGAGACATTCAAATAGCTGACAGTCTCCCTGAGCTGCCATGGTGCCTCATGGGAGTTGTAGTTAGAATTAGGGCTGTGCAGGAAACAGAATTTCTGTTAACTCCATGATTTTGAAATTTGCTTTCATTCCAAATTGGAACAAAAACAAAAAAAATTGAAACTTACTGTGAAACAAAGTTTTTTGGGGGAAAATTTTCCGTTTTGATAAAATAAAAATATTTCATTCCAATTTTAAGAGGTATTTTATTTTATTTATAATATAAAATAGAATTCAAAATGAAAAAGTTGCTTTGAAACAAAAAAAAAATCAAAACGTTCCCATCTAATAAAAGGTCAAAATGCAATGTTTCAACATTATTGAAATGCTTTCTTTCAATTTTTTTAAAATGAAATTTCATCAGAAACATGCAAATTTTTACAAAAGTTTTGATTTGGATGAAACGCTGCTTTGATGTAAAAATATTCTGTTGGAAAATGTTCAACCAGCTCTAGTTCAGGTGCCTCAGGCCCTCATTCTCCTCTGTAGACGGGGCTTCCTGTCTGGACTACATCTCTCATGATGCACCATGGTCATGGAACTCCCATGGTGTACAGCAGCAGGTCAATCAGAGGGAAGACTGCAAGTGAATCATGAGAGATGTAGTTCAGACAGGAAGCCCATCCCAGAGAGGAGAAAATTGGCACATGTAGCCCCCAAACTACAACTCTCATGATGCACTATAGCACCACAGGCAGATTCAGAATGACATTGAACTGACACAAATATTTCAGTATTTCCCAATGAAAAAATAAAAATAATGTCTATCAAAAACAAAAAAACATTTTGATAGAAAATTCCTAACTGTGATGCTTCCCAGGCTTGTGAGACACCTCACTGCCATCTGCCCTTAGCATGAGAAGGCTTTGTCTGTGCCTCCTAGTGGTCAGCTCCCTGACTTCACCAGCCACAGTCAATACAAGCACTTCCCTCTCAGCCTATGTAGGCTCCACCACCATGTTAGTGATAGATACACGCCAACCTCCCAGTCCTTCAACCAGCCCCCTCAAGTGTCCAGTCCCCTGAACGTTCACAGAATTAATAGATCTGCTACTCTCAAAGAATAGTACACACCAGCATATCAGTTTCAAGATCACTATTACACTTAACACATTGAGCACTTAGATTTGTTTACAGAGAAAGCAAGTTTAAGTTTATTTAACAAAGAATAGAGATTTGATAAGAAGCAAGTAGAATTAATGGAAACAAATGGTTACATATAAAAAAAAATCATAACAAGCATTCTAGAGCCTAAACGTAACTAACAAGATGCCCCTTTTTTGCCTCTAACTGCTTCTTTTACTTTGTTGTTTAGCCACATTGGCACTTTTTTGGTCCTCTCACTACGTTTTTTAATTTGGGGTATACATTTAAATTGAGCCTCTATGATGGAGCTGTTAAAAAGTTTCCATGCAGCTTGCAGGGATTCCACTTTTGGCACCGTATCTTTTAAATTCTGTTTAACTAACTTACTCATTTTTGTGTAGTTCCCTTTTCTGAAATTAATGACCGTGGTGGGCTGCTTTGGTGTTTCTTCCCCCACACATACACACAGAGGGATGTTAAATGTTATTATGTTATGGTCAATATTACCAAGCAGTTCAGCTATATTACCTCTTGACCAGATCCTGTGCTGCACTTAGGACTAAATCAAGAATTGCCTCTCCGCTTGTGGGTTCCAGGACTAGCTGCTCCAAGAAGCCGTCATTTAAGGTGCCAAGAAACTATATCTCTGCATCCCATCCTGAGGTGATATGTACCCAGTCAATATGGGGATAGTTGAAATCCCCCATTATTATTTTATTTTTATAGCCTCTCTAATTTCCCTGAGCATTTCACAGTCACTATCATCATCCTGGTCAGGAGGTCAGAAGTATATCCCTACTGCTATATTCTTTATTATTCATGCATGAATTTACTATCCATAGAGATCCTATGGGACAATTTGTTTCATTTAAGATTTTTACTTCATTTCACTCTACACTTTTTTTCACATATAATGCCACTCCCCCCCGCCCCCCACATCAGCACGACCTGTTCTGTCCTTTCTATATATTTTGTACCCTAGTATTACTGTGTCCCATTGATTATCCTCATTCCGCCAAGTTTCTGTGATACCTATTATATCAATATCCTCATTTAATATGAAGCATTCATGTTCACCCATCTTAGTATTTAGACTTCTAGCATTTGTATATAAGCACTTAAAAAAATGTCACTTTTTAGCTGTCTGCCATTATGTGATGCAACTGAATGGGACTCTTTTTCATTTGACTGTTTCTCATCAGATCCTACCCGTATTTTATTTTCCATCCTCTCCTCCTTACTTGGATATAGAGAATCTCCAT
Organism: Platysternon megacephalum; assembly: GCA_003942145.1. Lineage (NCBI taxonomy): Eukaryota > Metazoa > Chordata > Testudines > Platysternidae > Platysternon > Platysternon megacephalum. The sequence continues at coordinate 2,467,850 of QXTE01000225.1, forward strand.
TAATAGGTCCTCCCATAAGGGATGTCTCTGTCTGAACCACGTGATTCTCCACACCTGTCGGCTTTCCCCCAGCCCTTAGATTAAAAACTACGGTCTGGGGGAAAGCCAACAGGTATGAAGGATGACAGGGTCTCTCTCTGCACCCCTAGATATATTAGACCGGTCCTTTGTTCTTCACCTGTAAGCAACACACCCCTCCACACACTGTTCATCTCTTCCTGTTAGTTTCTTCTCCTGAAGTCCCTGCAGTCTCTTTATTAGCATTTGACTCAGTATGCATCTCACCTCTGGGTGGCCTCCCTTTAACTTCAGGCTTTAAGAACACATTTTCATATATATAACTGCTTACATATTATCCACACATACATTTCACAAAGATTATAAAGATCAACGTGACACAGGTTTTCATAGAGAACTTACATGACTCTGTTTGGTGAACAAGAATGTAAATAGCAGACCAGGTATCTCAGACAGGGGATCCCTTTATGCACTCCTGTTCCCTCTGCCAGCTGGCATCAGCCACCTCTTTATTCAAAACCACTGGTCTAGTAAAAATCCAAAATAAGATTAGAACTTTACTGCATATGTGGGAAGTGTCAATCTAAAGAAGAGATTGGCTTGTCATTTACAAGATGTTTTATGCAACTGGGAATTCTAAAGTAAAGTGGGATCTTTGTGTTACACCTCTTTACCCAGAATGCTTCTGCAGTTCATTGATATTTCACATCATTGCTGATGTCTGGGATCTGGGAACAAAGTAGGAGAGTGGGACATAAGTTTGTGTACACCATATTCTTTTCCACGCACAAATGAACACTCTCCATAGCATTTCTAAAAAATACTTCTAATCTACACACCCTACAATTTACATACAAAATCAGTGGTTTCTAATTATAGGAATACTTCCTAGTCTATATAATCATAAATAATTTAAACTAAATTACAGTACATGTCAATTAAATGAACAAAGAACATTTTGTAATGCATTATACTTTTTTTTGCTCATTTGCTTGTATGGTAATTTTCAAATTTCAGTAATTCTCAATAACTCTTCCTGTCAGTGCAAATTAGTGAGGTTAATGGAGTTCTATTGTGTTGTCTGTATATTAAAAAATATATTTAAAAAAAAAATCAGGATAATTTTCACATCACTCTGCCTATAAAGCCAGGAAAATTAGTGGCCATCAGTCCAACTGCACAAGACTCAGAAGGAGCCCAAAACTTCTAAAGTAAATAAAAGAGCTTTTCTATACAAACATTATATTTATATATGATCAAAAAAGGAGGAAGGTATTTTGTATTTTTGTATTTTTCCTCATTTTTTTCAAAATTTGTAAATTTTTCTTCTTTTGAAAAATTTTGACCAGCTCCATCATATGAAAAAAAAAAGGGGGGGAGAAAAAAAATCACAGATTTTGAAATGTTCCCATTTTTCTAATTTCAACCAGCTGTACTAAACACATGCCACCTTTAAGTGTAGCATGTTGGCCCCTTTCAGGGCTAGAAGCAAATGTTGATCACACTGGAAAGCTGGGAATCTCTACTTGTCATTGGTATAAAAATCCTGCTTTTATGCCATTCCCTGCAGAACTGTGATATATCAGACTTAATCATGACATTTTTAGATGCAGAAAAGTTGTAAGTCACCTATGGACAGACACAATTCTAGAGTGGGGGAGGGAGGAAAGTCCACATTTACAGGGAGAAGGGGAAAATATTTCTCTGACAGATTGAATTTTTTAAATAAATGGACCACTGGAAGTTGCTATGACGTTTGGAATGCTAGAATAAGTCCAGGGGGAGATGGTAAATCAGGCAATCAAAAGTCCATGATAAATTAATTTATCCCATTGCTCTGAAATTTATCACAGCTTCTGTGGTAGGGGTGTGTGTATATGTATCTATCTAGCTATATCTATCTATCTATATATGATTGTGACAGTCTATAACATTATGTTCACCACTTTTACAAGACTATGATAAATTTTCTACAAAGCATGCCTTGTGAAGAATTATTTGAAAAGTCAAACTGCTGAATATTATTGTCCTGGTAAAATGTGTGTGACAACATTGTATGTAAAGCTACAAGATTCTACTGTATAACATGCTCTAAGGTTAAGAAAAGTAGGCCCAAACCCATTTTTCAGAGACAAAGTCACACTCCAATCAGGTGCTAAAGGACTATCACATGCTTAAGCAACCATTCACCAGCAGAGGGAAGGTGTAAACAAGAAATTTACATTCCATCACAGGGATGGTTCAAATCTCACATCCACATGAGACTGTTTTGTCACCATGATTCAGCAAGGATGTTGCTAGCACAAGAAGTTGAATTATAAAGAGGGGAGAAAAGGCTGGACTCCACTCCTCTTCCCATCTTTCTGCTCATGACATCAATGAATAACTGAAGGACACTGAACAAAGGGGGAGGGGTCCCAAACTGAAAGGAGACCCAGTCTGGGAAACTTACTGCAGTGTATGGTGAGGAAAACCTTCACTTTGAATTCTGTTAGCTTCTTAAGTTAGGTATTAGCTTGTGTTTTACTCTTATTTTCTTAACCAATCCTAACATTTATGCATCATCACTTTAATCACTTAAAATCCATCTTTCTGTAGTTAATAAACTTATCTTATTGTTTTATCTTAACCAGTGTGTTTGGATTAAAGTGTGTAGGAAACTCCATTTGGGATAACAAGTCTGGTGCAATTGTCATCTTACTTTAATAAAATGACAGACTTTCTATGAGCTTGTACTGTTCTGAAGAGTACTGAGCAGTACAAGATGCACATTTCTGGGGAGACAAGACTGGAAATAGGAATTTGCGGGTGTTGCCCTGGATGTAATTCATGAGTGACTGGTCAGAGTGCTCTTGTATTTATCTGGAAGTGAATTTGCATGCTGAAGGCTGTCAGAACAGATCAGGAGTGGCTATTCTGACAGAAAAGCAGGGCAAAAGGCACCCCAGGCTAGAGAGTTAAGGGGACACCACTGTTCGACAGTCCAGATTGTACCCTGGGTAATGTCACACACACAAAGATATAAACTAAAGGTATGTGTACACTGCAATCAGGAGATGCAATTGCAGGAATGGAGGTTGTTCATAACTCTGAACAAAATATTGTGGGGGCTCTTTCAAAAGTTTACAACTGAACATTGGATTAATACAGCTTTGAAACTTTACTATGCAGAAGAGAAATGCTGCTTTTAACCATCTTAATTTAAATGAAATAAGCACAGAAACAGTTTCCTTACTTTGTCAAAAAAAAAATTATATTTCCCTTTTTTAAAGTAGTTTATGTTTAACACATTACTGTACTGTATTTGCTTTTATTTTTATTTTTTTGTCTCTGCTGCTGCCTGATTGTGTACTTCTGGTTCCAAATGAAGGGTTGACTGGTCAGTTCGTAACTCTGGTGTTCGTATCTCTGAGGTTCTACTGTATATCAAAGCTAGCTTGAGTAACACTAGCAGTGAAGCTGCAGCAGGACAAGTGGCAGCCCTCTGAGCACGTACACAGGGTCTTGAGTGGGCAGAGCTAGACCACGCAGCTGCCTGGATTGCCGCAGTTTCACTGCTATTGTTACTCAAGCTAGCTTAAATCTAGCTAGATCAAAGGTAGCTCAGGTATGTTTACACTTGCTGAAAGGACACCTCTTGATTGCGGTGTACACATATCCTTTGAGTAGTGCCATTGGCTTCCATGGAATAACTCACAGTGCACAAAGTTAACCACATGCATAAACCTTTGCACAACTCTGGCCTAAGTTTGGACAGAGGTGAAGGAGAGAGAGTTCCTTAACACTCTCTGCACACACGCTACATCTACACTTGGAGCTGGGGTGTGGTGCCCAGCTCAAGTAGACATACTTGTGCTAACTTTCATTGAGCTAGTCGTGCATTAAAAATAGTAGTATAGCTGCAGCAGTACAGTCAGTGATGAGTGGTGTCACAGGCTAGCTGCCTTGAGTACAAACCAGACCACACCCCCAGCTCCAAGTGTACATGTAGCCAGGAGTGGCGCCAGGGTTTTTGCCGCCCTAGGCGGCAGCGCTCCTCCTCTGAGCATTCGGCGGCCGGGGTCCTTCCGCTCCGCGTCTTTGGGGCACTTCAGCGGTGGGTCCCGGAGCGAGTGAAGAACCCGCCGCCGAATTTCCGCCGAAGACCCAGAGCGGAAGGACCCCAGCCGCCGAATTTCCGCCGAGGGCGGCAAAATGCCGCCCCCCAAATCTTGCCGCCCTAGGTGACCGCCTAGGGTCGCCTAGTGGAAGCGCTGGCCCTGCATGTAGCCACAGACACCTACAACCATCTGTTATACATCCAGCAAATTTTAGTACAGGGGTTCTCAAACTGGGGGTTGTGACCCCTCAGAGGGTCGCAAGGTTATTATGTGAGGAGTCGCAAGCTGTGAGCCTCCACCCCAAACCCTGCTTTGCCTCCACCATTTATTATCATAGGTGCTGGTACTAGGAGTGCAGTGGGTGCTGCCACACCCCCTGGCTTGAAGTGGTTTCCATTATATCCAGGGTTTACAGTTTGGTTCAATGGCTCTCAGCACCCCCACTATACACATTGTTCCAGCGCCCCAGTTTATAATAGTGTTAAATAAAAAAAAGTGTTTTTAATTTATAAGGGGAGGTCACACTCAGAGGCTTGCTGTGTGAAAGGGGTCACCAGTACAAAAGTTTGAGAACCACTGCTTTAGTGCAAAACTCAGAACAAACTCAAAATAAACATTCAGGTCCAGTGGCACAAAGGGAGCAACCCCTCTCCTTCCCCCACAGCTGGATATTCTTGGGGCTTGGGGAAGTCCCCAGTAGGCACAGATTCACCTGCTACAACACCCCATACCCGCTGCAGTTCATTCTCCTTGTTGCAATCCACAGCTGGGGGGTGGTCTCTCTGAACTTGTTACCAGCTGGCAGATTTTAGAGCAGCCCCCAATCTCCTGTAAACTCTGCCAGGGTGTGGCCTATATAAAGTTGGCCAGAGAATCAGGGAACTGTAATGGCTCCCTAGTGGTTTCCCCTCTCTACTGCATAAGTGAGACTACAATGGAGCCCACAATGAAGAGTGTATAATTTACCAACAGCAAAGGAACACTCTATAAACAATGGAAAAACAATGCCTGCCAAGTAATCACTTTACTTAAGCAAACATCTCTTATGAAGATTAGCAAAAACATCTGACAACACACGAGTTAGACAAAAAATATGGGCCAAAGGGACCATGCTGCAAAATAAAGATTAGGCAAGCACGATGCAATGAGGCTCCCTGAATCAAATCTTTCTCTGCCTCTGAATGCCTCTAAAGGAACTGAAAATTATAGCCATTGGTTTGGAGGGAAACTGTAGTAGTAGTTTTTTTTTTTCTTCTTCCATGCCATTGTATGCTCAGCTGCACCCGGGTAGGCTGCTAATAGAAGCAGGAGACTCTCACACAAACAAAAACATCATTGTGACCTCTGGGAATGCAGCAATCCAAACAAACAAGCCAGTCAGATGGCACAAGCCACTGGGAGGCAATCAGAGCATCTCAGAGGCCTTCCCCCAGCACCAGAAGGGAAGCTGATTCACTAGGATGGCAAATGCAGCTTTTTCCTGGAAAAGCAAAGGAAAAACCATGCTGGGCAGGCAGAGTAAGAAGCTTATAATATTTCTTTTTAATTTGAGGGAAGACAGTTTCTGGATTAGTATTTCTTATGATTCCAACTGAAGAGAGAGACAATTTCTGTCCTATCAGCATAATGGAGAGCAACAGGAATGGAAGCATTTCTTTAGTTAGGACAAGATTCTGATAACTGGATTCACTCTGAGTTGTACCTCACTTTGCAAGTAGTCTCATTGCAATTAATGGGACAATTTGAAGTACAAAGTAAGGGTGCCAGAATGGCATTTTCCCTGTTTGCTATCAAGCTCTGAAGCACTATTACAATCGTAACTTATTTTGAATAAAACAAAGGGGAAAGGTGTCCTTTCAGAATTATGGTCTGACTCCTGTTGTCCTTACTCAGGGAAATCTTACCCTTACTTCAGTGAGAGCTTTGCCTGAGTAAGAACTACAGGATTTGGTCCTAGATTAATATTTATTTCCACCAGGGAGGGAAGTGGGGAATAATTTTGAATGAGTGTTGGTAGCCCTCTTGACACTGAACCAGAGGTTCTTAGTTCAAGTGCTCCAAAGCAGGATTTATACTTGTACCCAGTGCTGACTCTGCAGTGCTATAATACTATTAGGAAGGCACTGAATTATTAGAGATGCCATCCTTCTGGGAAGACATTATTCCCAAATCCCTTCATGTTTCATTTCTAATGGAAGATAAAGATCCCATGCCACTTTCTGAAAAAGATTCTATGATAAACCCAGTGTGTGTATAATGAACAACATGCCCCGCTTAACAAACCAGGGTCAAGGCACTCTAAGAATGTCTGGGCAGAGCGGCAGCTTGGGACTCTTCACACACACACATCCTTATCTATATGTATTTTGTGTGTGTTGTGGAACGAAGATATGTGTCATTCATGACTCTGATAACTTTGTATATTGTAGCCTTTTTTACTCCTTTCAACTGTTTTTTGTCATTTTAGATCTTAAGGGTTTGAGGCCAGGGTTTGTACCTCCATATATGTTTGCACAGTAACTAGCATCTTTAGGGTACTTCTGCAATAGAAGTAATAATAACGTCCCATGCTGTGAGATCATTATTGCTGAGTGCACGGTGGCTCCTAGATTTTCACTGTGCAACCAGCATCTAATTAATTGTGTTCTATAGCACTTCGGAATACCTGAAGATATAAAACCCAGTCTGTGTGATTATTGTATAGTTTAAATTCTACCTGACTTTGACATTTGTCTGGAGATCATCTTGAAAACGACAGGTAGGCAAAGTAATCTCAAAGTGCTCGTAACACTAAGATGAACAAAACCAAAACACAAGACAGGGCTCATTATAAAAAGCATTATGCCTATCATTGCTTGAAATTGAACTGACCAAGCTTTCGGGTGGCTTAGACAGACTTAGGAGTGTTATTTTAAACCAAGTAATGAGATGTGGTACACTGATTTCCACAACCATCGCACTGTGTGTCTTTTGTCTATATTTGGTAATTTCCCCTTTTCCTCCTTCCCATCCCACCCAGCACCTGGATAACATGATGAAGAACAGGATTACATGTTTTGCAACCTCCTCACCCCATTACCCCAGGACCTCACTGAGCTCTGGAACTTATGTGGGGATCAGAGGTAGATTCTGTCCCTTAGAAAGCAGTCAGACCTTGGAGGGGAGCCTAACCTCTGTTCCAAAATGTACACTGAGGATATGTCTACACAGCAACTGTACACCCACAGCTGGCCTGTACCAACCAACTTGTGTTTATGAGGTTATATGTCCTCAGTACTGGCTATAATAAAGTGTTGGCACCAAGAGGTGTTGGCACCATATTGAAAAGACTCTTGAAACTTGAGAACGACTGAAACACACTAATGAATCGGACACTACAGAAGCAGCTTCTCTGCCAACTCAGAGCTAATAAAAATATAAAACAGTAGATTCCATACAGATTGCCAACTATTACTTCATTAGCTAGGTAATTCTCATAGTAAAGATGCTGGGATCAAAGATGATGATGACGTCACATTGGATACCACCTCAGCTTCATACAAGATCAAATGTTTACAGCGCTCATCTAAAAATCCAAATGTAGTTGCCTTCAGCTTGAAACCCACTGCCCTAGCCATGCTACTGACCCCAATTATAATGATTGTTTGAGGCCCCACAATGGTACTCTTATGTTCACAAGCAGCCACTGTCTAGTGGCAAATGTTTAGATACAATTCTGCTGGTTATCTGAACATCTCCTCCTTCATTCTTTGTTATTAGTGCATGTACTAATAATGGTGGGTGCCTTTATATAAAATCTGGATCTCATTTTCTAAGAGTTGGTCTACTTCTGCTAACAGTACTTAGTCTTCATCTGAAATCATTATTACTTTCTAGTAGTGAAAAATAACAATTATTTCCAAATCATATAAAATTTTAAAGAATGAAACAGTGACAATTCCACTATCAGCCGTTGGTGCAATGCTCATGGCAGACAGGGGAACAGGACACTGGTTATGGTGGAGAAAACTCTCTTGGTCTTGATGGTCTAATGTCCTACATTATTTATTACATTTGGAAAGAAATAAATTCATTGCGGGAAACTGTTCTATAGTTAATCTAAAGACTATGATGAATGAATGCTAGTAATTTATTCTGTGTAGCTAAAATACTAATTCCATCATTTCGTGGCTAACAAATCCACCCCCAGGGCCAGGTGGCTTTGGTTGCACTGTATTTCCTGAGACATCCTCCACTTTCCACTCAGTTACTAGGCACTTGGTGATGGACAATGCACTGCTGGGACTGCTGCTGGCACAAGTAACTAGAATAGATCTCTCTCTCCCCACAAAGTTTGTCACCATGAGAGCTATTGCTTCTAACAAATTGTTTGACCACTGCCACCTTGTATGCCATGTCAATTAATTGAGCCAGAATAGCAATATTTCTATAGTAATAATGCACAAATTGTTATGGCCGGTTATTTTACTAAAAGGCACATTTTACATACCGTAGCTCACCCCTGTACTTTTTGACCCCATTTGAGGCTTACACTGAATAAAGCTTTTTATATAAGACTTCAATTGAAGTAAGGCTCTTGCATTCTGGCTCCTCCCAAGCCCTCTGAAATCCACTTTAAATATCTTACAATACATACTTTTCAACTTCAACCTAAACAGCTCTACAGAGAAGGAACACTCTATGTACTAACATTCAGAAAGCCACAATTGAGAAGATTTTCAAAAATACCTACGTGATAGCAGCCATCAGGGACTTTGGCATTTTAAAAAAATGTTATCCTTTGTGTCCACGTAATGCTAAATTGCCCAAACTAACCTAAAATATGGGTCCTTATGCTTAACTCAAAACATCTGTTGCCTAAGCCATATCTGAAGTTCATTGTTGCTGTTGATTATGTAACCAGGGCTACTAGGCACCACTTAACAAGCACTAACTAACAATATGAGGATATGGATATAAATTAGAAATGCACACCCTAAATGGCTCTGATAGTTTTACTAAATATACACAGCAACACAGAATGATATTCCTGCTGTCAAATGTCAATATCTAGCTAGAAGCTTGATAGCACCATGGAAACTCGGACACATGAAAGTGTGGTATTGATTGTATGGAAAATGAGGCTGCAGTTTAAGTTTGAGGCTGCCCAGCATGCCAAGAATTGTGAATAATTTGCAACATAAACTCCCTGTGAACAAGGCAGTCCAAGGAAGATAAATCAGAGACAACCATACCAGGTATATGGATTGACCAAGTGCAGGTCACTCTAAGCATATAAAGAGCAGTGTGTATGTGTTACAGTGACCTGGTTTGATCCCAGGACAGCATTTTAAATGGTTTATTATGAAGAGGCTTGACACATATATAGATTTCCTCAGTTAAAGCCCTGAAATGAAACCTCTAAGAGAAAAATGCTTTTGATGCACCCGTCAGCAAAAGGCCACAAATATTGAAGTGGAGGTTACACTGTTAGTCAAACACCTGCTCCCATAGAAAACATCACAAGCTTATGGAGAATATATGCAAGGGAGGTGGCCTGTGGAGGAAGACAAGGTTCATGAGCAAAGCAAGTTCCATCCACAGTAACTCAGTGTTGCATTGTAATTCTCTTTATAAGTGATAACCCCACTAAGGCACTGCACAAATGTTTTAAAATATAACAGAGTGTGTGTCAAATCAGTATGTTTTCAGAGCTCACGTAGAAAGGACAGTTCTTCTGTGAGAGTACTCCGATCTAACAGACTCCAGCGAGACCAAGAGAAGGGAGATCAGATCTAGTTGTGACATAATTTGGTGGAGGTGATGCTGCTGGAAGTCAGACAGCACCTCCCACAAGTCAACCAAGAAAGTGCCCACATTAGTGATGAAGGCCTCCCTTGTCTGCACCATTTACCAGAGAGGGAAGGAAGGTGCTACTGACTAAAATAAAAACAAGCAAAAAATGTATCCCTTTGTAAAAGACACAAACTGAAGCCAGTGACAAATTTCCCTCCCACCCTTCTGTCCAAGTGCCTGCTCCAAAGCCCACTAAAGACAAAGGGAGTCTTTCCTTTTTCTTCAGTGAGTGCTGGATAAGGTTCCAATTACTAAGGAACTTAGTCCAGAGAGACACCAACTTTCTACTTGTCCCTCCACACATACTTGCCCAGATAGATGGTCATTAAGCTATGCACAGCTTTTTCCTTCTAGCTGGATAACTTTTCCTTTCCCCTCCATCAAACTTACAACAACAAATAAACAGCTTTACCATGTCACAAATTACATATTACCTTTTCTGGGGGAAGTTTCCCTTTGGATCATTTCTGTTGATTGATATTTCAGTGTTGTTTTTTGGGGGGTGAGGTGTTTATAATAGACGATAAAAAGTAAAATTCCCATTGTACAGCAGCTATCATGCAACATTCAAAAGGTACATAAAAACAACTGTCCCCTTAGAATAGCCTGCACCTACAAGCATACCTGTTCCCTCAATCCATTAGCTACCCCAAAAGCTGAACTTTGCAACAGGCTCAGAACAATATCAAACTGAAGCTGTGATGGAACAATGGAAAGGGGGTTGGACTAGATGAGGGGGTTGGACTAGATGACCTCCTGAGGTCCCTTCCAACCCTGATATTCTATGATTCTATGAAAGGTAGCAAGTTTCAGAGCTGAAGAACCTTTGGCTAAAATGTCCTTCCACCTGCTCCTCTGACTTAAAGTAAGCTGGATCTAGTTAGAACCCACACCTCTGGCCACAGTTGTAAGGATATTGAACAGGGGGAAAGCATAATATATACAATTCCACACTGCTTATAAACAAGCCCAAGAGGATGTGGTCACAGCAGGCTTAATTCCTGGTGGAATTTAAGCTTCAGAACATTCCACAAATGTATTATTCATTCATCTCCTTGTGATATCAAAAACTGAGAAGTGTGACCTCAGGTAGAGAGCAAGCAACAGGAGCAGATGAACTTTTAATGAAGTGAAAAGATTCCCTTTGCATGTAAATAGCCCTAATATATATAAGGAAGACAAATAAATGACAGAAACCAATATGATATATCAGCAGAATTATCTCTAAACTCAATGGGAGAAGTTATTCTCTCACTTAGAAGTCAATGGTGTTACTTTGTATTTACACCAGTCTCACCGACAGCAGAGTTTGGCCCAGTTTTCCCAACCCCTCCCCCCAGGCCTTTAAGATTTAAAACAAACTAGCAATAACAACTCTACAACTGATCCATCAGCACCTGTTAGAGTTACTTATTTTAGCGGCAGTAAAGTAAGGATCAAATATTACTCTAGGATAAGCAGGTTAACTCCCATTACAGTCAAACAGCATTAATGTGCTTATCAGTGCATAGAGTTTGGCCCTAAGTCTCTGGGACCGAAGTGAGGACATTGCTGGCACCATAGAACCATAGGGCTGGAAGGTTCCTCGAGAGGTCATCTAGGCCAGTCCCCTGCACTCATGGCAGGACTAAGTATTATCTAGACCAGTGGTCCCCAACCTTTTTCGTCTGGCGGGCACCAAAAAAAACCCCCCAAAAACCCCCAAAAAACCCTGAGCGCTGCCGGCGGGCGCCAAAAACAAAACAAAACCCGAGCGCTGCCGGCAGAGCAAAAAAAAAAAAAAAAAAAACCCCGAACGCTGCCGGAGCGTTGGGGACCCCTGATCTAGACCATCTCTGACAAGTGTTTATCTAACCTGCTCTTAAAAATCCCCAATGATGGAGATTCCACAACCTTCCTAGGCAATTTATTCCAGTGTTTAACCACCCTGACAGGAAGGTTTTCCTAATGTCCAACCTAAATCTCCCTTGCTGCAATTTAAGCCCATTGCTTCTTGTCCTATCCTCAGAGGTTAAGAAGAACAATTTTTCTCCCTCCTCTTTGTAACAACCTTTTATGTACTTGAAAACTGTTGTTATGTCCTCTCTCAGTCTTCTCTTTTCCAGGCTAAACAAACCCATTTTTTTCAATCTTCCCTCATAGGTCATGTTTTCTAGACCTTTAATCATTTTTGTTGCTCTTCTCTGGACTTCCTCCAATTTGTCCACATCTTTCTTGAAATGTGGTGCCCAGAACTGGATACAATACTCCAGTTGAGATCTAATCAGTACGGAGTAGAGAGGAAGAATTACTTCTCGTGTCTTGCTTACAACACTCCTGTTAATACATCCCAAAATTATGTTCACTTTTTTTGCAACAGTGTTACACTGTTGACTCATATTTAGCTTGTGGTCCACTATGACCCCCAGATCCCTTTCCGCAGTTCTCCTTCCTAGGCAGTCATTTCCCATTTTGTACGTGTGCATCTGATTGTTCCTTCCTAAGTGGAGTACTTTGCATTTGTCCTTATTGAATTTCATCCTATTTATGTCAGACCATTTCTCCAGTTTGTCCAGATCATTTTTGCATTTTAATCCTATCCTCCAAAGCACTTGCAACTCCTCCCAGCTGGATATCATCCACAAACTTTATAAGTGTACTCTGTATGCCACTATCTAAATCATTGGTGGAGATATTGAACAGAACCGGACCGAGAACTGATCCCTGCGGGACCACAGGTAAGAGGGGCATCCATAGCAGGTTGCCTATCCTAGGTGCATAGTGCTGGCTTTCCTCTTGAGCACACTTTCTACCCGCAGATACTGACATTTTTTTCCTTTACACTCTGTAAAGTTCCCCCTCCTGCCCCTTAGCTTTTCAATACTGCCACATATTGATCCGTCAGCCTTTCATGCCACGTTATGATCAAGTAGCTAAACGGAGCTGTGCAGTTGCCTCAAATCCGCGCTGAGCTGAGAGCACGGAACTGCTCCATTATCCTATTAGCCTTCAGAGTAATCCTCGGCGGCGGCCGCCCCCCGGCCTGGAAGGCAGCAGCCTGCAGAGGCAGCCAGGCAGGGGAGCTGGAGCAGCTTGCGGGGAGGGGGTTAGACAGATCATCCCCCTGGAGTCAGTCAGTGCTACTCACGGGGGCGGCACTTCTCGGGGGTCTCGGGGGGCTTCTTTTAGGCTCCAGCCGCCGAGTCCCGCGTCTGCGTGCTGGCGGGGAGCAGGCTGGGGTGCGGATACAGGTGTCTGGGGAACACCTTCGAGTTCAGCCCCAAGTCACCGAAGGGGTGGGGGTGGGGGTGGGGCTCTCCCCCCCCCCCGAAAAACCAGACTGTTTCTCTTTTGGTCCCTTGGGCGAGTCCAGCGCTCCTCGGCCACCACATCCCCTGGGGGAGAAGCAGCTGTGTCCGACACCAGCTGGCCGGGGGAGCAGGAGACATCCCCCAGCAATGCCCAGAGCGATGCTCTCCGCGGCCCCTCGGCACCGCTCACTTCCCTCCCCGCGAGTTGCTACCTGGAGAGGACCCGCGCAGGGCATTGCCCCCGGCGCCGCGGAGGAAGCCCAGCCCGCTTCCCGCGGATGGAGAACTGCCCCTGGCCAGGCGGCCGCTGCACGCGTGTCCGCGCCGCCCCGCAGCGCTACAGTTCCGCGGCGGGCCAGGTGAGAGCCCCGCCCCGCCCCGCCCGGCCCGGCCCGCGCTCAGCCCGGCTCTCCCCCGCAGCCGCCTGGCTCTGAGGGGAGCCCGGCGGTCCCGCTCCCCCGCGCTGTCCTTGCCCCCAGCAGAAGAAAGCGCCTCGGGCGCAACCCTCTGACACGCGCGCCCCAGCCCCCCAGCAAACCCACTTCGACTTACGTGGAGTTGTCGGCCAAGCTGCCTTCGCTTCGGAGGGACGGGCTGTGGGCTTGGCTGCCTGGGAGCGCGGGGCCGACCCGTCTCTGTCGGGCTGGATCTGGGGGCTCCTCTCCTGCCTCGCCGCCCCGTGCGCTCTCGCTTTCCCCCTGCGGCTGGGATCGTCTCGCCAAGATTTGGCTGCTCAAGGCAGGGAACTCGCCGCTCCTCGCTTGGACTCAATTGCTCGCAGACTGCGAGCGGGAGAGGAGGGAGGCAGAGCGCGAGAGAGCACTTTGCACTCATGTGATCTGCTTGGGAAGCTGATTAAAAGCAGGTCACTCCAGGGGCAGTCTCGCCCACCGGGACTGGAGGAAGGCAAGGGAATGGGAGAGGGGCTAGGACTCGGAGAGGTGCAGGATTTGAGTTCCTCGGTTACTGCTAAGAAAAGGTAGCTGCAGGGTAGCATCCCTCCTCTGCAATTTCATATGTTGTATGCACTGGGGCTCTGGTGAGCAAATAGCAAAGCTTTGTTGGGAAAGAGAAGCTCTACAAAACCCTCGTCTGATGGTGACAGTTCCCCAAGTTCTGTTACTTGGAGAGGCAGTGTCAGCACCATAATGTACTGGGTCAGGAGGGCTAATGTCTGCGAGCCCCTGTGCCAGGTAACTTATTAAAAAAAATCCGATTGAATTTATGTTCCTGTTTGCAATGTGCACACATAAGGAGCTCAGATGGCTAGCGTGGATTCGCTGTCAGCCACTGCGCATGGGAGATTCTCATTTACGTCCCAGGTAGCCATGAACAAATATCAGAAATTTCAGACACAAAGAATTATTTCACAATGAAAGTCAATAAGAGCCTTTAAGTTAACTGGGCTTTGACTCCAACCTTATTTGAATCTCTTGCCTGTCCAGAATTGGGCTGGAAACATTGAAAGAAAAAGATGTCTGGTACTTTTAATTTCCAGTTAGGCTGAAAATATCACAAAACTTTTTTTTTTTCATGGAATTTCATCACTTCTAGTTCTGTTGACTGCTGGAATTACATAAAAGCTTTCACTTGGGGCAGGCTTTCCCCACTTTTAGCCTCATTGCATTTGTTAAATGAGAATGCTCCCCAATTGCCAATTGAATTAAAAATGTAGCTGACATTCTAAAGTCAGGCATATTCTTTCTAGTTTCTAAACCCTAGAGTGAGACTATTTCTTGGCTATAAAGGCACACAGCATTGGGGGGGTTGGTCTTCTTTCTGGGGTCATAAATTTTGGTTCCTATTCCAAGTTAGCACAGAAATCCAGTTCAGGTTCTCCTGTTTCCAGAGAAATTAGCTAAGAAAGTCCTCTGTCTGGCAAAAGTGTATATTGCATCATCTAACACCTTCCACCTGTAACAATAAAAGGCACTGTACAGTAAATCCCAGACTGGATAATTGCACCCACCTGGATTCTTTCTGGGTGAAGTAAACTAATCCCTTCCATTTCTTCCTTTGCTTTCATCACACAGCCACAGCGGGATTTAATGATAGCAATGTCACTGAAGACAAACAACTTTGATCATCAACACAAAATAGTAGCCTGGTTCAGATAGAACAGTTCTCTCTAGCAGCTGGGCTAGCAACATAAGCCAGGCTTCTCTGGAATCAAATGGCCAGGACTGCAGCGAGAAATCTACTTCCTTCTTATGGGATGAAAATTATGCAAACCACACAACAATAAAGAGGGATACTTAGTAGCTGACTTGCGCAGTCCCTGGAGTGCTCCACCTGAGAGCCGGACCCTATTGTGCTAAGCACTGTACAAACATAGTAAGTGACATTCCCTGTCCCACATAGCCTAGAATGTTTGACATCTTTGGCCTCAAAGGTTTGTTCATCTGATTGCCACCAAAACTGTGTGCTCTGGATGAAGAGTGAGGTTGGAGCAGATTGGTGAGCCAAGGGAAGAATATTGCAGACTGACTTGTACATTTTTCTGTGGGCTAAAGAGAAAATTGAGACATAGAGCAGGTCAGAATTATGTTTCCCCTTGAAGAAAATTTCAATTTTTTGTTGAAAAAAGGAAAATTGAGGTTTTTTAACTTTTTTTTAAAGAGAGAGAGAGAGACTTTCTGCAGAAAGCAGTCACTTTCCATTAAAATTTTCATTTTGTTGAAAACCCAATTTTCCACTGTAAAACAGTTTCAGCTGACACTTTTCCCCAGTTACAGCAATCCCTGGTACCTCCCTCATCACATCTCAGATCTGAATTTGCTGAAACTGAGCACATTGAACCAAATTCTAATCTTGTGTGATGTGACTTGCATTAGGATTTGGAGAGGCTAAAGACTCAATTGTATACACGATTATGCATCTGTTCAACTGTAAATGAATTAGGGTCTGAAGGAACTCTAATAAAAAATGAAAGCACCTCAGTTCTGGAAAGTTAAGTAATATGTGTGTTTTTATTGTTAATATTATTTGTATCAAAGTAGCACCTAGAGGTGCCAACTGAGTACAGGATTTCATTGTGCTATGCACTGTATAAACATAGTAAGACACATTCCTGCTCCAAAGAGCCTACAATGTTTGACACCTTTGACATTAATAGGACTATGACAAGTGACTTTCTAGCCCAGGGGTTGGCAACCTTTCAGAAGTGGTGTGCCGAGTCTTCATTTATTCACTCTAATTTAAGGTTTCGCGTGCCGGTAATACATTTTAACGTTTTTAGAAGGTCTCTTTCTATAAGTCTATAATATATAACGAAACTATTGTTGTATGTAAAGTAAATAAGGTTTTTAAAATGTTTAAGAAGCTTCATTTAAAATTAAATTAAAATGCAGAGCCCCTTGGACCGGTGGCCAGGACCCAGGCAGTGTGAGTGCCACTGAAAATCAGCTCGCGTGCCGACTTCGGCACCCGTGCCATAGGTTGCCTACCCCTGTTCTAGACGGTCTCACAACTAGTGAGGTGGGCCTCCCAAAGTACTTAAAGCAAGATGGGACAGAATCAACTGGACAGCATGGAGAAGAATGGTGATAAGGAACCATGGAAGATATAGTCTGACCAGTTAACTGGTGCAAAAATATTCTCGTTAGATGCAGCCAGTGGATTCTGCCAAGTTCTGCTTCACCATCTTGTCTCTTATTATTTCGCCCGTCCCAAACAATGGTTTATTTCCTACATCTAGATGGTCTTCTTGGGTGATGGAAAGGGGGACATAAAGACAAAGAGTTAAGTCTGGGTAACATGTAAAGGATAAAAAATCTATACTGAAAGGCAGCCCTTGGTTGTTAATAATCTGGTCTAGACACACAAGGAATCTAAATTTAACTAAAAAGGAGATCTTGCTTACAGGCTGCTAGAGAAACCTGCTATCTCTGGCTAGGTTTTAAATCCTTTCCCTTATGGTTTGTTTGCAGCTATCAGTTTTAGATTGGTAAAAAAAAATAGATAAAGAATGGGTTAGCAGCTACAAGAGTCAAACCTTTACTTTTGAGTAGCCTCTTCACTGCCTGAGACAGTGTCTCCAAGAGGAAAAGAAGAGTGGTGAAGACTGCTCCTTTTAGAAAGGAAAAGAGCAAAGATTCAGGGAACAAGTTAAGAACATAAGAACATAACATAAGAAAGGCCATACCGGGTCAGACCAAAGGTCCATCTAGCCCAGTATCCTGTCTACTGACAGTGGCCAATGCCAGGTGCCCCAGAGGGAGTGAGCCTAACAGGCAATGATCAAGTGATTTCTTTCCNGGTGGGCCTCCCAAAGTACTTAAAGCAAGATGGGACAGAATCAACTGGACAGCATGGAGAAGAATGGTGATAAGGAACCATGGAAGATATAGTCTGACCAGTTAACTGGTGCAAAAATATTCTCGTTAGATGCAGCCAGTGGATTCTGCCAAGTTCTGCTTCACCATCTTGTCTCTTATTATTTCGCCCGTCCCAAACAATGGTTTATTTCCTACATCTAGATGGTCTTCTTGGGTGATGGAAAGGGGGACATAAAGACAAAGAGTTAAGTCTGGGTAACATGTAAAGGATAAAAAATCTATACTGAAAGGCAGCCCTTGGTTGTTAATAATCTGGTCTAGACACACAAGGAATCTAAATTTAACTAAAAAGGAGATCTTGCTTACAGGCTGCTAGAGAAACCTGCTATCTCTGGCTAGGTTTTAAATCCTTTCCCTTATGGTTTGTTTGCAGCTATCAGTTTTAGATTGGTAAAAAAAAATAGATAAAGAATGGGTTAGCAGCTACAAGAGTCAAACCTTTACTTTTGAGTAGCCTCTTCACTGCCTGAGACAGTGTCTCCAAGAGGAAAAGAAGAGTGGTGAAGACTGCTCCTTTTAGAAAGGAAAAGAGCAAAGATTCAGGGAACAAGTTAAGAACATAAGAACATAACATAAGAA
>QXTE01000226.1:0-98724 GCA_003942145.1 Platysternon megacephalum
GGTGTGGTGCTGAATGGCAACACCAACAGCATAGTGGATAGGCATCTATTCCAGTCTTCCATTCATAGAGTTCTCCTCAGCCACTGCACTTCAGCCTGGGTTGGAATCTTTCATCCTGGCCTATCCACCATTAACAGCTGCCATCCCAGGCTCTGGAAACAGAGCAAAAGGCCACAATTTGTCATAACCGTCTATTCCCAAATTTACTCAAACATTTAAAAACATGTGTTCATAAGAAAACACTGGGTGGATAGCCCAGTAGAACAAAGCCCTCTCTTTATCCAGTGATCAGGTCAACTACTACTCACTTCTCCTTTTGCTGATCTCCAAAGAGCATCTCTAGGGATGAGAGGACAGGCTCCATGACTAGTCCAGTCTTAGTTTTATTGCAGATACAGTCAATATTGCTGGTGATCTTTGTGATCTGGGCACTAAGAGGCTATCAGGTGCCCCTTTTAATTTCTACAATGTGTATTTCGTTGGCTAAGTGTGTGTGTGTATTGACACCATCTGTATGTCAGACCTGCTCAAGTGCGCGTAACTATGTTGCTCGCTCGTGACTGCAACCCCAGAAGGCCTAATCCATAGTATGACACCACAGCTGACCAACACTCTTCTTTAGCTACCAGAGGCAGGGGCTTTGTGGTGTTGAAGTCAAACTTCCTGGCTTCAGTCTGGGATACCGCGTGTGTGTTGTTTAGCTGATGCCAGCAGGGTCTGTTGTTTGCAGCCACACAGCTTATTGCAGCCCCCTCTATTGTGTTCTCTCCCTTGCGGTGGTTAGACCATTGCTTTCACTGAGGGTCTTAGCCCCAGTCTACACTACGGGGTTAGGTCAAATTTAGCCACGTTAAGTTGATTTAAAAATGAATGCGTCCACACAACCAACCCCGTTCCGTCGACCTAAAGGGCTCTTAAAATCGACTTCTGTACTCCTCCCCGACAAGGGGAGTAGCGCTAAAATCGACCTTGCTGGGTCGAATTTGGTGTAGTGCGGACTCAAATCGATGGTATTGGCGTCCGGGAGCTATCCCAGAGTGCTCCATTGTGACCGCTCTGGACAGCACTTTGAACTCCGATGCACTAGCCAGGTACACAGGAAAAGCCCCGGGAACTTTTGAATTTCATGTTCTGTTTGGTCAGCGTGGCGAACTCAGTAGCACTCAGCAGCACAGGTGACCATGCAGTCCCCCCAGAATCGTAGAGTGTAGAATGTTTCTACGCTCCCCCTATCATCTCCATCCCTGAGGTTATCGCAGATCAGAAGGTGAAAAAAACGCACTTGCGATGACATGTTTTCCGAGCTCATGCAGTCCTCCCGCACTGATAGGCCTCAGCTTAATGCATGGAGGCATTCAGTGGCAGAGGCCAGGAACGAATTAAATGAGTGCGAAGAGCGGAGGCAGGACATGATGCTGAGGCTAATGGTGGAGCAGACGGACATGCTGAAGCGTCTGTTGGGGGAGCAAACGGACATGATGAAGCATCTGTTGGAGCTGCAGGAAAGCCAACAAGAGCACAGACCCCCGCTGCATCCACTGTCTAACCGCCTACCTTCCTTCCCATGTGTCTCCTCACCCAGACACCCAAGAACGCGGCGGGGGAGGCGCCAAGCACCCAGCCACTCCACTGCAGAGGATGGCCCAAGCAACAGAAGGCGTCATTCAAACAGTTTGATTTTTAGTGTGGCTACAATAAGCAATGTGGCTTTGTCCTTCCCTCCCCCCCACCCCACCTGGGCTACCTTGTCCGTTATCTCATTTTTTTAATTAATAAAGAAAGAATGCATGGTTTCAANGGAAAGCCAACAAGAGCACAGACCCCCGCTGCATCCACTGTATAACCGCCTCCCTTCCTTCCCATGTGTCTCCTCACCCAGACGCCCAAGGACGCGGCGGGGGAGGCGCCGAGCACCCAGCCACTCCACTGCAGAGGATGGCCCAAGCAACAGCAGGCTGTCATTCAAACAGTTTGATTTTTAGTGTGGCTACAATAAGCAATGTGGCTTTGTCCTTCCCTCCCTCCCCACCCCACCTGGGCTACCTTGTCTGTTATCTCATTTTTTTTAATTAATAAAGAAAGAATGCACGGTTTCAAAACAATAGTGACTTTATTTCGAAGGGGGGAAGGTGGTTGGCTTACAGGGAATTAAAATCAACAAAGGGGGCGGGTTTTCATCAAGGAGAAACACACACAACTGTCACACCGAAGCCTGGCCAGTCATGAAACTGGTTTTCAAAGCCTCTCTGATGCGCAGCGCGCCTTGCTGTGCTCTTCTAATCGCCCTGGTGTCTGGCTGCTCATAATCGGACACCAGGTGATTTGCCTCAACCTCCCACCCTGCCATAAACATCTCCCCCGTACTCTCACAAGTATTATGGAGCACACAGCAAGCAGCAATAACAATGGGAATGTTGGTTGCGCTGAGGTCTGACCAACAGCACCAGCGAACTTTTAAACGTCCAAAGGCACATTCTACCACCGTTCTGCGCTTGCTCAGCCTATAGTTAAACTGCTCCTTACTACTGTCCAGGCTTCATGAACGGATCCCCCGAGTTCGTCGCTGAGGAGCAAGAAAGCAGGAGAGCAGAGATGCAGTGGAAACGGTGGACAAGGACGGTTAGCAGTCCTACTGCACCATCTGCTGCCAGCAGCACCCAGGAGAACCAGAACGGATCCCCCGAGCTCGTCGCTGGGGAGCAGAAGAGCAGAGTTGCAGGACAGCAGGAGAGCAGAGTTGCAGCGGAAGCGGTGGAGCCGTACACCATGCCCTGGAGGTTGCTAGGAGCTGGGCAGGGAAGACGTTCCCAGAACCCCCGGCCAAACTACGTGTCTGACGAGGATGGGTACCAGTCCTACTGTACCGTCTGCTGCAAAGGCAAGGAGCTGCTGCTGTGTGGCAATGCCAGCTGCTGCAGGTGCTTCTGTGTCGAATGCTTGGAGGTCCAGGTAGGGCAAGGTACCTCGGCCAAGGCAAAAGAACAAGAGCCCTGGAGCTGTTACATGTGTCAACCACAGAAGTGCCTTGGGGTGTTACAGCGCCGACCGGACTGGAATGTACGGCTGCAAGACTTCTTCACCGGCGACAAAGGACAGGAACGTGATGCACCTAAAATCTAAAAAGGCCCACACATTTCCCAGAGTCAGTACCCTTGATAACCGAACGTCAATGATTGCATTGGCTACTTGGATCACAGCAGCCCCCACAGTAGACTTGCCCACAACAGCAGCGGTGACAGTGAGCTGAGCGGGCTCCATGCTTGCCGTGGTATGGCGTCTGCATGGGTAACCCAGGAAAAGCACAAAATGATTGTCTGCCGTTGCTTTCACGGAGGGAGGGGCGACTGACGACATGTACCCAAAACCACCCGCGACAATGTTTTTGCCCCATCAGGCATTGGGAGCTTAACCCAGAATTCCAATGGGCGGCGGAGACTGCGGGAATTGTGGGATAGCTACCCACAGTGCACCGCTCCCTAAGTCAATCCTAGCCACTGTAGTGAGGACGCACTCCGCCGACTTAATGCGCTTAGTGTGGACATACGCAATTGACTATATAAAATTGATTTCTAAAAATCGACTTCTATAAAATCGACCTAATTTCGTAGTGTAGACATATCCTTAGTCTTGTTTCACAGGCTGATACCTGAAATGGTTTCCATGTTCTCCTGTTGCATCCATCCTCTCTTGCTGATGGCCAGAGCTGCCTGCAAAGTGTCTGTCCTCTACTGTTCAGCTCGTCTTTCCTTGGCCAATGTGTTGAAGAATAGAGAGATACAGTGTATGCTCCTCTCCTCCTCCAGTGCAGGGACTTTCTGGGGGAGATGGCTCTTACAGTCTGACTGTTAATTATTTGTGTTGAGGTGATGCCTAGGAACCCCAATCATGGACCAGCACCCCATTGTGCCAGGTCGTGTACAAACCCACAACAAGAAGACAATCACTGCTCCAAAGATTTTACATAATCTGTTCCCCTAATTCATTAGTGTCAAACACCTCTGTACAGTACAGCGGAACAGTCAACACAGTGGCATTGCCAACCAGTGATGTAATGAACGCAGACTGCTAGAATAGCTTGTCTATAGGCCACATTTCCTGTTGGGACAGTCAAATGTCTGGCTGCCCTGAGTTTATGAACAAATGATTCAGGAGGCAATCCCATGGGCACTGCTAATTGGGTTCTATAACGATTGAACTTTACATAATGCAAAACAACCCCCTCAAGTCAGAAGCCCTGGGAGGCTGCTTGACCCACTTTATGAAACCACGCTGTCATTTGGCACAACTGGTGGTTTGCTCAGGAGAGAGTCAGCCTGAAGAGCAGGTGTGTTGCATGCCAGGGCTGAGATGCGTAGGCAGAGTTTGCCCCTCCCTTATTCAGATTGGATCTGGCCAAAGCCAGTTCTGTTAACTACCTCGCTTTCATGGAGGAGTCAGACGCATTTAGAGAAAAAAATTATGTGGCTCAGGGAGGGAAAGTATTGCTCTTCTGAACTGGGTGCAGCATTAGAAGTGTTTGTGTCAGAGAGAACGGAAGCAGGAGTGTAGGTGGGAGAGTTGGAATTGCAGGTGAGTTTCTGGGCCTTCTGAGACAGCGGGGATCTGATTCTGATCTCACTTCTGAACGCCATTCCCTTTGATGTACACCACTGGTGAAACTGAGAGCATACTTAGACCACCTGTAGTTTCACTCACCTTCAATTCCCTTGGATTCAGACTTTCCCTAGGCCTTTATCTCCCTCTCTCCACTGAATAGGACCAGACCCAGGCTTCCTCTGTGCCTTTCCAATGTAGGTGATCTGTTCAGTTTAAGAACGGTGAGGTGCTACCTTGTAATGTGCTTTCCCCTATTTTCTCCAAAGAAAAGACTCATCTAATCAGGATTTGACCTGGACATTATTTTGACTTATGCAAGAATCCTCTTTCTTCCCCATTCCATATAAGATAAATCGTCATGCTAACTCATAATTTACATCTGGGAACATGTTTTGAGATGGAGTGGTTACAAACTATACTTTTAATATTTATTTCAGAGACAGGAGGTTATTTCTTTTTGATGCTTATAACCAAATTTATCTTCCGGAGGGGGTGGATAGTCCTAATAATTTAGCTGTTAAGTATCAACTGCTCAAGTCATTTTGTTTCACTTGAAATGGAACTTAAGCAACATAGGGCCCAACCGTGCCACCACTGAGTGCAGAAATCCCAGTGAGCTGATTAGAGATTCAGTCTAAACACTCCGGCCCATAACTCCATCACGGTGCAAATTTAGACAGTGTAACTGAGCCTTTGGGCAAATTCACGGGATTTAATTGCATGCATAATTTAAGACCAAGATATGTAATATATGCCAATGAATGGAAATAAAGGCCAGGTAAATTTTAGTAAACAGTTATTTATTTAAAAAAACTGAATAAACCTACTAGGAGCATACAACGGAAATTCCAGAATCAAAAAGTCCATTTAATCCCCAAAACATGCCTGCAACAATCTTTGTGCTCTGGTGCAATTTTTAAAAGGGACCAAATTATCTGACTTGGTGAATTCTTCTTAGAAGGTGAATAGATTTCTTCCATATTTTGTAAGCATGGCTGTTATAGTCTAGTGCTTTAAAATGCAAGACACAATACAAAATGTGTGCAATATAAAGGCCTTTCCCTACAGAGTTTACAGATGGAAATCAGATGATATCAATAGGGCAGGGAAAAGAGGAGATTCAGAAATGGCATTATGTACATGCAAATTCTGTTGTTGTTTTTTTAATTGTACCATCTGAAGTCCTTGTCATGCTGTCTGGAGTGACTCATAACCGTGAGTGCCTGCCTCAGGGCAGACTGTCAAAAGCAGGCAGACACCCCAAACTGGTGGTATGTTCTATAATTAGATTCTCCCAACCCAGTAACAAATGGGAACTCCCAAAGTACCACAGCAGTCTTATAATGGAGTCACAGACAGTCCCCTTTATTGAAGTGTCTGTCTTGCTACCCAGGCAAGCCGTGCTATGTGATAAATGGTCACTTACACCAAAAATCACAAAATATTTCAGATAACACCCAGTCCCAAGAGACCCGTCACTCATCCAGGTCAATTTGCATCCTAGTCTCACACCAAAGCCAATGCAGGTAGCTAATTCTGTAGTAAGCTAACTAAAGGTTGATTAGCTAAGAAAAAGGAATGAGAGTTATTGAGAGGTTAAAGCAGGTACAAATATATGTACAGGTGAGTCACAGTCCATAATTTCAAATGGGAGCAGAGATGTCGCAATCTGCCATTTTCTCAGAAGTCTTTTAGGGCTACCCAGAATAACTCTGGGGATCTCCATCTTCTCATTCAGCTATTCTGCCCTATTAGAATACAAACAGTCCAGAGATGAAGAACTTTTCCTTGAGTCCAGACTTATAGCTTCTTCTCACAGAAAAATAAATAGACAGTTTGGCTATCCACATGGGCTCTTTCTTTGATGGTGGAGAGAGAGGAGTGCATTTAGCGTCTTTGATCTCTGATCACGCACAATGACCACTTGCTTTGAAATGCGCGAGAATTAGCACTTCCCTATTAAAGTTCTTCATTTGCTTTACACAAGGTTTTTTTCTCATGTGATGGGTTTTTTAGTTAGAAAGGGTATATATACAATGTACACGTTCGCTATTCCATTATAACAGGATACACATAAGTGAAAATAATGCAAGTAGCATCCCACTAGTTTTCATGAAGTTTAAATACCAAATACGTTCATGTACATTTAACAATGCATTTATACAATATTTATACATTTATCTTATTGGTCTGGCTTCCAGCTGCGTTTGTCAGTTCTCAGCTGACTCGGCCCTGGCCGGAGCTGGCCCTTGGCTTACCAGCGTCACAGTCCTAATGACTATGTCCTCGCGTAAAAGGGATCTGATTAGTCATTTTGGGCCAAATTCTAAAGTCCTTACTCGTCTATATGTCAGTTTGGCCTTGATAATATTACTTTAGATTCGACTTCATTTCAGTGTAGATTTCCTGCCGGGCAGAAACATGAACAAGGACAGGGGAAATTGTGCACATGGAATCCAAAGACAGAATTTGGTCCATAATAAATGAACCATTTTTCATAGAAAAATGGACATTGTGCCAAACTGAAACGACGTAACGTGTCTAAGGTTGCAGGGAGCAATACACACCAGCTCCCTTAAGATTTGAGCATCGGAGATTAGACAAAAGCAATACACACTTGTATGAACAAGTTCAGTACATGAGCTTTTCTTTTGGGGAGGGTGAATTTGAAGCTGATGGAAAGAACAACTGCTGGGTTCACTTTGGGCTCTGTCCAACGCCCACTGGAGTCTGGATCAAGCCTCTCCTCTCTTACAGTTTTCCTATATTACAGGTGATCTCAAACTTTTCTTTTTGCTGGGCCCCTCTTTGAAAATATTTCAGGCTGTGACGACCTCCCCAAAAAAGTGATAGCAAATTACTGTTCATATCCATAGGTGCATATTCATGCTATTGCCACCCTTATGCCTGCGCTGCTGCTGGTGGTGGTGCTGCCTTCAGAGCAGGGTGGCTGGCAGTTGCTGGCTGGGTGCCCAGCTCTGAAGGCAGTGCCACCATATGGTACTGCCACCCTTACTTCTGTGCTGATGATGATAACAGCGCTGCCTTCAGAACTGGGCAGCCAGAGAGCAATGGCTGCTGTACCTTCCCCCCCGCCCCCAGCTCCTCTTTCCCGCAGTGACATTATTATGATCTCACAACCCCCCTACAATAGGCTTGCAACCCCCTTTTGGGTCAGGACCCCCAGTTTGAGAAACACTGCATTAGCTAGGAAAGCTTTTTCCTATCACAGTCAGGAGTGTGTGCAGAACATAACCAATCAGATGTTTTGGGGATTAGGTATTCAAATCATCTGCCCTTGGCTGCTATATAAAAAATGAAAATCTAAACGGAAATCCATCTCTTACTTTTGGACACTGGGCTGTCATGTATTACACTGGAGACAGTGGATGCCTTCATGAAATACATGAATCCAGTGGTTCTTAAACTCTTTTCCGTGGTCCAGAGCTCTTCCTGATGGTGTGCAGAAAGATAACCAAATAGTGGACATCGTCAGAGTGTTGGGATGGGAATGTCCGTAAGATCATCTTCTGAAGTGGTCCACAAAAGGAATGCTTGTAAAAGCACTGCGCTACTAGCACACAATGAATCCTACTTTCTGATTGTGTTTCCTCTTAGTGAGGGCTTAATGTAGCCACCTTAATTACAAAGCATGCTATAATATTTAAATAAATACAGTAAAATCCTGCTGTATTACAAACAAATATTTAATAAATAGGATGAGCACAAATTCAGTGTGTCTCACAGATAAAATTATTTTCTTGCAGTCCCTGGCTCACAAAATGCCATTTTCTTGGCAGGCAAATCCAGAGGCTTTCTTCATGATGTTTTTGATGTTGTACTGAAAGGAAAATGAAATGAGTTGAGATCAGCACTTATGCACTCAAGCCAACGTGATAACACCCAGATTTGCTTTAAAGGAAAATAGTTTTTGCCAAGAATGGCGTTATCTCAGCACTTAGTATTTTGAAAACTGAAAGGAGAACTCCAAAATAACTGATAACCCTCAGTTATATGTTGTTTTGAACAATCAGTGTTTCGGAGCCAGGCTTTCTCCCATTGAAGTAATTGGGCGGTTATTTGGTAAAGGTTGTCTCAGCCAGACTGACAAAGGGAAATAGGTAACATGAACCAGTTGTAGCTGACTTCAGTGATACTTCTGGGGGGATGAGATACTACACAGGATGAGTAAGAGTGGCAGAATCTGGACCCAACGGGAATGGATGACAAGTCACTTGGATATTAAAAGGTTCTTTGTTTTTGTTTTGTTTTTATATTTACAAGAGACAGAAGGTCAATTTTAGGAAATGAATTTCTACCAATATAGATATGCTAATCATCATTAAAACTACCTTCATTTGTGTTGGAACAGAACAGAAACACATACGGTTAGTGTAGCCTCAAAGAAAGCTATCTAGGACCCAGTTCTGCAATGCACAGACTAATATGCCTGTGGTTTTATTCATTAAGCTAGTAACGAAGATAGAGGTGTAAGTGTTTGCAGAACTGGGTCCAGCACCAGGTTGTTGGAATGGGCTCTTTAAATCATAAGAAGTCACACTAATCAGATTTCTGGATATCTGAACATCAATAGTAAGCCCTGATTTGCATGTGGCTTTGTAAGACTCCAACTTTTCTTTCTATTGTTTTGTAAATGTAGTTACTATTTTTCAGCCAGCACAGTGGTGGAGAAAAATCTTGCGTGTCTATATCATCGCTTTGGAGAACCTGGGGTAGCCAATAGCAAGTTGCATGCTCATCACAACATTTTTAAAGGCTAGAAATCTCATAAACTGTCCTCGGGTGAATCCAGCTCCCCTTTTAATAGGCTTTGACTATTAACCTGTGCAGATGCTTGAATCAGTTCACAGGACAATTTTTGAATGATGACAAACAGTCGATTAAGTGGAGGGGAAACATTTCTGTAAAGAACAGTCGTCGGCCAGCCCAGTCCCTATGTTCCGCTTCCAGCTAATGCACCGGGTTGGGTTATGAAATCAATGAGGAAGCCAAGCCTGGGATTTGGGTTTGTTTTTACTGTAAGCAAGTCCCATTTTCCTTTTACCCCCCCCCCCCCGGGGCGGCTCAGTACATCGATACACCCCCTGCAACACCCGGCAGCGCCCAGATTAGAGCTGGGAGCACCCGGAACACCCCCCGGGCAGGTACCTGTTCAGGATCCTGTTGATGATAATTTTGACCCAGGGCGCGGTGGGCTCCAGACAGACTTTCCCGCCGTCCTTCATGGTGGCTCTGCGGGGAGGCAGAGGGGAGAGCGGGGTGAGCGCGGGGTGGGGAGGGGGGCGCATGGGGCAGGCTGGGGGGGGGGGCAGCAGGGCCCGGACACTTACATGACTTCTGGCACCCCGCAGTGGGGCCCCTCGGGGATCAGCTCCACGTTGGCGATGTGTTTGGGGTTGATCACCGCGGCCTCGGTCTCCAGGCACTGGCACCGCAGCTCGCCGGCCATGGGGGCACCTGCCCGGGGAGGGGGAGAAAGACTCAGCTCCTGCCGGCGGCGCGGGGACACCCCACACCTGGGTCCCATCCACCCCCTCGGGACTCCCCGCATCCGGCCGGCTCTCGGACACCTGGGTCCCATCCATCCCTCCGGGGACTCCCCGCATCCGGCCGGCTCTCGGACACCTGGGTCCCATCCATCCTTCCCGGGGACTCCCCGCATCCGGCCGGCTCTCGGACACCTGGGTCCCATCCATCCTTCCCGGGGACTCCCCGCATCCGGCCGGCTCTCGGACACCTGGGTCCCATCCATCCTTCCCGGGGACTCCCCGCATCCGGCCGGCTCTCGGACACCTGGGTCCCATCCATCCTTCCCGGGGACTCCCCGCATCCGGCCGGCTCTCGGACACCTGGGTCCCATCCATCCTTCCCGGGGACTCCCCGCATCCGGCCGGCTCTCGGACACCTGGGTCCCATCCATCCTTCCCGGGGACTCCCCGCATCCGGCCGGCTCTCGGACACCTGGGTCCCATCCATCCTTCCCGGGGACTCCCCGCATCCGGCCGGCTCTCGGACACCTGGGTCCCATCCATCCTTCCCGGGGACTCCCCGCATCCGGCCGGCTCTCGGACACCTGGGTCCCATCCATCCTTCCCGGGGACTCCCCGCATCCGGCCGGCTCTCGGACACCTGGGTCCCATCCATCCTTCCCGGGGACTCCCCGCATCCGGCCGGCTCTCGGACACCTGGGTCCCATCCATCCTTCCCGGGGACTCCCCGCATCCGGCCGGCTCTCGGACACCTGGGTCCCATCCATCCTTCCCGGGGACTCCCCGCATCCGGCCGGCTCTCGGACACCTGGGTCCCATCCATCCTTCCAAGCCCCAGTGGGAAGCGAGACTCCCCCAGCCCGGGTCCCGGGGCCACCCCGGCGCAGCGAGCCGCTTACCCCGGCACAGCGCGGCGCAGGCCAGCAGCAGCAGGAGCAGCAGCAGGGGGCTGCCGGGGGCGAAGCTCCGTGGGCGGCTCATGGTCCGGGCTGGCGGCGGAGGCTGGTGCTGGGGATCTGGGCTCGGCTCAGCTCTGAGCCACCGCAGCGCCCCGCAGCCGCTTTTATCCCCGCTGGGTCCGCCACCCGCAGCCCGCGGGGAATTCCTGGGAGCCCCATCCCGTGCGGGGCTCACTCACCCGGGGAGAGGAGGCGGGGAGTTCCCGTTCCCCATCCCGCGTCTCACATGGGCCGTGGATGGGTCAGGCGCAGTCAGGCTGTGAGTGTGTGAGAGAAAGAACACCCTGCCCTGGGGCTAACCCGTCGCGGCCCTGCCCAGGCGGGGTCATGCTGCCCGGGGGTCAGGGGCCCTGCGAGCTGAGAAGCAGCCAGGTGATCATTACTAGGAGTGAACTGTGATCTCTATGCACCCAGCGCCCCAGGAGTGCCTGGGGCTCCCCCGGGGAAAATAACATTAACCAGCCTGACAAAGGTTCCAGACAAGTACATGTAACGCTAAGGTTCCAAGCTGGATAGTTAACACACCGCTAGTTAATATTCATGAAGATTTAGTATGATTAATAATCCTCTAATACAGAACCATGCCAATGGCTCGCCACCAGCTCTGAGCTCCCAGTTAGTTATTTCAATTTACTACGCCACCATCAGTTCCCAACGCTAGATCCCCTCTGCCCCTGCTCTCCAATCAAATCACTACATAATATGTAACGATTGATAACACTAAAATGGTCAGAGCTGATGAAATCCCCTAAAAGATGTATTGTTCCTAAGCGGGGCCCAATTAAGGAGATTGGAGACCCCTGGGCTAATGTTTTTTTGGAGGTCCCCTTTCCTGTGAACAGGGTATTCATGAAAGCAAAGCGTACCTGGTTTATGAAAGTCATCCTCATGTATATTACTGACTAAACGGAAATTGAACACAATGAACAGATTGTATACAGGTTGGACAAACATAAAAAGTAAGACACTGAGTCCTGAAATGCTGCGTGTTTAAACTGGCACCTTGCAAACTTTAAGTGCCACAAATTCAGTTATTATTTGCTCAAACAAGAGTGTACAAAGGACATTACATTCGATTATCAGAACAGCAAGAGCATTAAGCTTTTTCTATCATACTTGACCAAAGACTGGTTTTCACCGAGGCAAGCTTCCAGAACAATTCTCTGCTTCACAGCTGGCAATGGCACAGCCAAATACAGGCTCATCTCAATGAATACATTCGGGAGAACATTACTCCAAGCTTTGTCATGCAAAAATGTGATGACTCCAGTAACACTCTTATCCTGCATGTCACAATATCTTAACAATGTTGTCAAGTATCAGAGGGGTAGCCGTGTTTGTCTGGATCTGTAAAAAGCGACAAAGAGTCCTGTGGCACCTTATAGACTAAAAGACGTATTGGAGCTTAAGTTTTCGTGGGTGAATACCCACTTGCGTCTGATGCATGTGACGCATGCGTCTGACGAAGTGGGTATTCACCCACGAAAGCTTATGCTCCAATACGTCTGTTAGTCTATAAGGTGCCACAGGACTCTTTGTCACTCTTAACAATGTTGAAAATTAATACATTGTAGCCAAAAGCTCAGGTTCTAGATCATTCCCATGAGCATAGAGCATCTCCTGAGTGCATGTTTTCATCTTCTCTTCCCTTCGTACTTGATCCAGAGACATAAAGAAGCCAGACCTTGTGGCTAGTTCAGCATAACATCAATGTATTCGTTTTAGTTCTGAACTTAGCTTGTTAAGGTTAAATGACATAGAACCACTCAACCTCACATTTCCTTCGTCCTCGAAGGAAGTCACTTTCGCCATTGGGAAGATTTTGCTTTCCAGTATGTTTGCATTCTTCAGGTAGGACTCATCTGTGATGCTGTCTGGAGTGGCTCACAACCATGAGTGCCTGCCTCAGGGCAGACTGTCAAAAGCAGGGCAAACACCCCAAACTGGTGGTATGTTCTGTAGTTAGATTTCACCAAGCCAGTAACAAATGTGAACTCTCGAACTACTCTAACAGTCTTATAATGGAGTGACTCCATTACATCTTGCCACCCAGGCAAGTTGGACTATGTGATAAACGGTCACTTACACCCAAAATCACAACATATTCAGGTTACACCCAGTCCCAAGAGACCAGTCACTAATCCAGGGCAGGTTGCATCCTAGATCTCACACAAAGACAATACTGGTAGCCAGATCTGTAGTAAGCTAACTAAAAGTTGACTAGCTAAGAAAAAGGAATGAGAGTTATTGAGAGGTTAAAGCAGATAAAAATATATGTACAGGTGAACCACGGTCTATAATTTCAGAAGGTGGCAGAGATGTAGTAATATGCCAGTTTCCCAAAAGTATTTTAAGGTTAGCCAGAGTAACTTTGGGGATGTTTGTCTTCTCATTCCATTATTCCGCTCTATAAGAATCCAAACAGTCCAGAGATAAAGAATTTTTCCTTGTGTCCATATTTATAGCTTCTCACAGAACCTAAGCTGGCAGCAACAGTTCCCACACAAGTCTCTTCTTCATGGCGGAGGACGGGAGGGAAGGAATGCACTTCAAAGTCTTCAATCTCACACACAATGACCATTTGCTTTCCACGCACAGGATTTAGCACTTTTCTGTTAAAGTTCTTCATTTGCATTACACAAGGCTTCTTTCTCGTTTGATGGGTTATTTAGTGACAGGGGTATATACAATGCAAGTGTTTGCTATTACATTGTAACAGGGTACATTGTAACTACGCATGCAACATCTCACCAGTTTTTCATGAAGTTTAAACACTAAATGCATTCTTATACATTTTATCATCTACTTTGAATCATAGTGAGCTGGTCCGGCTTCTAGCTGTGAGTTTGTCAGTTTTTAGCGGATGCCTGTGGCCTTGTACAGAGTGGCACCAGCATTAGATCATCAACATCGCTTCCCAGTTGTTTTGCTTACTCCTCAAAATCATCCAATTGAGACTGTGAGCTCATGACAAACTCTGACAAGGAAGTCTGCAAATTAACAGCAATGACAAGATCCAGATCTGGCTTTTGAAGCTTTACACTACTTTTGTCAAAACTTTCTAGTATCGCATCCTATAAGATACTCATAAGTGCAGTTTCCAGTGGGCACAGTCTTTTGTACAAGGATCATGCTTCCTTTTGAGTTTCACTCTTTCCCTCGGCATTCTCTGATGTTTCTTTCAAACAATGTTGAATGCTCTCATAGTTCACTACAATTGTTTTACAAGATTCAGCATGGCAGGACCCTATCGTATCTGACAGGGTTTCTAGGACAAGGAGAGTTCCTTGTTCGCTCTTGGTAAGATTGTTGCACAAAACTTCCATCGCTCTTGGTAAGATTGCTCCACAAAACTTGATGCTGCAAGAAAACCATCTAGTTTCTGAACAAAACTGAAAAAGTTTATGGCTTCCATGCAAGAATCAATGCTGTAAGTTCCAACTAAGTTCAGAGAATGAGTTGTCCATCATGGGTTTAGTCTTTTGATCTGAGCTTCAAGACCTTCATACTTTCTAGACATGTTACTTGCATTATTGTATGACTGACCTCTGCAGTTTTCAATACCAGTGTTGTTTCCATCCAATAAAGACTTCATGGTCTGGAAGAGTGACTTGCCTGTGTGGCTTTGAATTGGTAGAAACCTAACTCGTTCATGTCACCATGTAGGCAGTATCATAAAATGACAGAAAATTGATCAACATGAGTGATATCAGAAGTTGAGTCTACTACCAAAGAGTAGTATTTCACCTGTTTGACTTCAGTTACAATGAATTCTAAACCCTTATATCCCATTAGCTCAAAGAACTCATGTGATAAATGAAAGGGGGTAGCTCCCTTTAATGGACACCCGGCCAGCCAGTCAGCTGTAACATCCCTCTTGGTAGCTGTTCTCTACTTGCTTTACCAGTAAAGGGTTAAAAAGTCCCCCAGGTAAAGAAAAGAAAGTGGGCACCTGACCAAAAGAGCCAATGGGAAGGCTAGAACTTTTTAAAAATTAGGAAGAAACTTTCCCTTTGTCGGTTGCTGTGTAAGGTTTGAACCAGGTATGAAAAATTATTTTCCATATCTAGATGGAATCATTTGGATAGGGAATGTTTAGATAGACGCGATCAGGTTTATTTCTTTATTTTGGCTTGCGGATCTCCTCTGTTCTAACCCCAGATGCTTTTGTTTGCTTGTAACCTTTAAGTTGAACCCCCAAGAAAGCTATTTTGGGTACTTAATTTTTGGAATTGCTCTTTTAAAATCGAGCAAAAGCCTAAATTCCAGATGTATTTTCTTCCTTTTTGTTTTTAATAAAATTTACCTTTTTTAAGAACAGGATTGGATTTTTGGTGTCCTAAGAGATTTGTGCATGTGCTGTTTGATTAGCTGGTGGCAACAGCTAATTTTCTTTGTTTTCTTTCTCAGCTCTTTCCCAGAGGGGAGGTGAAAGGGCTTGAGGGTACGCCACAGGGAGGATTCCCAAGTGCTCCTTCCTGACTCCAAGGGGGCTTTTTGCATTTGGGTGGTGGCAGTTTTTACCAAGCCAAGGTCAGAGAAAAGCTGTAACCTCGAGAGTTTAATACAAGCCTGGAGTGGCAGTTGTTAATTTTTTAGAATCCTTGCAGGCCCCCACCTTCGGCGCTCGAGGTGCCAGAGTGGGGATTCAGCACTGACAACTCATCACAGATTATTTCTGACAAGTAGGATGGGGGATCTTTGCCTTTGTTTTCATAGCATTTAATATGCTTACGTAGATAAGGGTCAAATTCAGTAATGGCTTCAAGAATACCTAGATCATTTCCATTCTGAGGAGAGCTGATAACTTCCTCCCTCCCTCTAAATGCTAAACTGTGTTCAGCAAGAAGCTTAACAACTTTCACAATATACCTTAAAACTTTCTTCCAACCATTTTGCGTTAGAAGCAGCTGTGTCATTGCTCTGTCAATGTGGTTCTTGCCTTGCGAATGTGCTAGCCATGCTACCGTTGCATCGCAATGTTCCACACTGTTTTCATGAGAACAAATCTTCTCCGCTACTTTTTTCCTATCGATAAAGCCTGGGCCTATGACAGCGCTAAGATTGCTAGGCAATGAGAAGAGTTTTCACACAAAACAGAATTCTGCTCTTGAGGGTCTAGAATACATCAACCGATGCCTCAGATAACGCTCCCTGTTCGGTAGTTTTTGTTTGAAAAGAGGGGGGAGAGATTGTTTCTGATGTTTGTACTGCAGCTTGGAAGCTTTAAGTTTGTCGTTACAACTCTGAAAATAGAGTAAACCTCTCTCGATGCACTGAGTATGAAACTCCTCCTCAAAGAAGGCCACTTAGACAGATCTTGTTTGATGTTAATGGCAACTCTGTCCTCTTTAGCACTGTCATTCTTTCCACCTTCTGTTTGGTGAGGTGGTAGGAAAAGTGGGTCATCCCTTTCCTCATTACTTTTGCCCTGGATTTCAGGAATTCTTGTCTTGTCTTCTGCCTTCTCCTAAGGGAACAAGTTCATATCCATATCTTCACTTTAATGATTGTTTTCTAAGAAAGATGGTCCGTCATCTTTGGAAGATGATTCTGAAGCAGTACCAGCAGAGAAAGTTAGTAAGTGTGGGCAACTGGCTTACAATTTTCTCTCTTTCTAATGTAGCTTCCCTTTCGCTCCTCTGCTTGGAAATTGTCGACCAGATATTTCATTGGAGCGAGGTTTAAACAATACTATGTGCAGTGCCGTAATTAGCAGCCAGTGACCAGTGACTAGCATCACCAGTTCGCACCCCCATCACCAGCAACTGAAAGTCTGAAAGAAATTGATTAAATTTCAATTTAAGAAGCTGGGACAAAATCAGTGTTGGCAAGGGGCACGAATGATTGTTTTGCTCTTTTCTTTTTAGTGTTAGTAGGAATATAATCAAAATCTCCCTTGTTTATACTGTATATTTCAAGGATTGGAGGCCCCCCGGGAAAGCAGAGGCCTGGGGTTGCAGCACCCTCAGTTTCTGCCCTCCCCCCCCTTAATCCAGCACTGCTCCTAACTCCTTGGGAAGATGTCCCTATGGGTCGTCTGCTAACCTGTGAATTTTATTCCACCCTTTTGCTGAAAAGAAGTGGAAGTTGGCAGGTAAAGACAATCTTTTCTCTGCTGTGGGAGATCCTGTAATATTTGCTGTAAATTCTAGTGCACAGGTAACTAGGAAAATCAGTGAGGAAATATGACTCAGGTTCAGAGATGATGTGCAAACCAAAACTTCCAGTGAAACCTGTCAAGCTGTCTAGAGTGGCTCATCACCACGTGTGCCAACCTCAGGGCAGAATTTTCAAGAAACAGGGCATGAACCCCAAACTGGTTGTGAGGTCTATACCTAGATTTCACCAACCGCATAACAAGTGTGAATTCCTCAAGCACTGTAACAGCCTTAACAGGGAGTCACAGACAGTCCCCTTATGTACTCGGATCTATCTCACCACCCAGGCAAACTTGTCTTTGCAATAGATGGTCCCTTACAACGAAAATCACAACAATAATCAGGAGTACTTGTGGCACCTTAGAGACTAACAAATTTATTGTAGCATAAGCTTTCATGGGCTACAGCTCACTTCATCGGATGAATGTAGTGGAAAATACAGAAGGAAGTTATATATATATATATACACACATGAAACAATGGATGTTACCATACACATTATAAGGAGAGTGATCAGTTGTCAGCAGGAGAGAAAAATAAGTCTTTGAAGTGGTAATGAAAATGGCCCATTTCCAGCACTTGACAAAGAGATATAAGGAACTGGGCGGGGGGGAGGTAAGCATGGGGAAATAGTTTTACTTTGTGTAATGGCCCATCCACTCCCAGTCTTTATTCAAACCTAATTTGATGGTGTCCAATTTGCAAATTAATTCCAATTCAGCAGTCTCTCCTTGGAGTCTGTTTTTGAAGTTTTGTTGTTGTAATATTCCGACTTTTAGGTCTGTAATTGAGTGGCCAGGGAGGTTGAAGTGTTCTCCAACTGGTTTTTGAATGTTATAATTCTTGACGTCTGATTTTTGTCCATTTATTGTTTTACGTAGAGACTGTCCGGTTTGGCCAATGTACGTGGCAGAGGGCATTGCTGGCACATGATGGGATATATCACATCGGTAGATGTGCAGGTGAACGAGCCTCTGATAGTGTGGCTGATGTGATTAGGTCCTATGATGGTATCCCCTGAATAGATATGTGGACAGAGTTGGCAACGGGCTTTGTTGCAAGGATAGGTTCCTGGGTTAGTGTTTTTGTTGTGTGGTGTGTGGTTGCTGGTGAGTATTTGCTTCAGGTTTGGGGTCTGTCTGTAAGCAAGGACTCGCCTGTCTCCCAAGATCTGTGAGAGTGATGGATCGTCCTTCAGGATAGGTTGTAGATCCTTGATGATGCGCTGGAGAGGTTTTAGTTGGGGACTGTAGGTGATGGCTAGTGGCGTTCTGTTACTTTCTTTGTTGGGCCTGTCCTGTAGTAGGTGACTTCTGGGTACTCTTCTGGCTCTGTCAATCTGTTTCTTCACTTCAGCAGGTGGATATTGTAGTTGTAAGAACGCTTGATAGATATCTTGTAGGTGTTTGTCTCTGTCTGAGGGGTTAGAGCAAATGCGATTGTATCGTAGAGCTTGGCTGTAGACAATGGATCGAGTGGTGTGGTCTGGATGAAAGCTGGAGGCATGTAGGTAAGTATAGCGGTCAGTAGGTTTCCGGTATAGGGTGGTGTTTATGTGGCCATCATTTATTAGTACTGTGGTGTCCAGGAAGTGGATCTCTTGTGTGGACTGGTCCAGGCTGAGGTTGATGGTGGGGTGGAAATTGTTGAAATCATGATGGAATTCCTCAAGGGCTTCTTTACCATGGGTCCAGATGATGAAGATGTCATCAATGTAGCGCAAGTAGANGCCACATAAACACCACCTTATACCGGAAACCTACTGACCGCTATACTTACCAACTCTGTCCACATATCTATTCAGGGGATACCATCATAGGACCTAATCACATCAGCCACACTATCAGAGGCTCGTTCACCTGCACATCTACCAATGTGATATATGCCATCATGTGCCGGCAATGCCCCTCTGCCATGTACATTGGCCAAACTGGACAGTTTCTATGTAAAAGAATAAATGGACGCAAATCAAACGTCAAGAATTATAACCTTCAAAAACCAGTTGGAGAACACTTCAACCTCCCTGGCCACTCGATTACAGACCTAAAAGTCGGAATATTACAACAAAAAAGCGTCAAAAACAGACTCCAACGAGAGACTGCTGAATTGGAATTAATTTGCAAATTGGACACCATCAAATTAGGTTTGAATAAAGACTGGGAGTGGATGGGCCATTACACAAAGTAAAACTATTTCCCCATGCTTACCTTCCCCCCTCCCCCCCCATTTCCTTATATCTCCTTGTCAAGTGCTGGACATGCGCCATTTTCATTACCTCTTCCAAGACTTATTTTTCTCTCCTGCTAACAACTGATCACTCTCCTTATAATGTGTATGGTAAGATCCATTGTTTCATGTGTGTATATATATCTTCCTTCTGTATTTTCCACTACATGCATCCGATGAAGTGAGCTGTAGCCCACGAAAGCTTATGCTACAATAAATTTGTTAGTCTCTAAGGTGCCACAAGTACTCCTATTCCTTTTTTGTGGATACAGACTAACACGGCTATTACTCTGAAACAATAATCAGGTTACTCCCAGTCCCAATGGACCAGTCACTTACCTCAGGGCAACTGTACCTTAGATCTCTCACCAAAGACAAAGCCTTTAGCCAATACTATAATAAACTAACCAAAGGTTTATTAACTAAGAAAAGAAATGAGAGTTACTTACAAGGTTGAAGCAGGTAAACATACACAAATGAGTACAGCCTTAGGTTTCAGAAAGGTAATAGACACTGCTGTAATATGAAAACTCTATATGTCCTTTAGGGTTAATCCAAGCTAAAAAGATGGGGACCCCTTGCTTATGCTTAGAAATCTTTGCACCTCAGGGTTCAAGCAGCATCGGGATAAAATTCCTTCTGGTTGGGGATGTTTATCTCCTTCCCACAGAGCTCCAGCTGTGATAGGATGAGCGTTCGTGCATGTCCCCTCTTCATGGGTGTGGGAAAAACAATCAACAAAGTCCTTTGTCCAGTGATGTTCCACAGTGGCTGGTCTGGTGTTTACAGGCCTTCTTTCATTGGGCAGGAGATGACGCCTTTTGTCGTAAACTAGTATTTCACGCTTGGTAATGCTTCTCTCCTGACTGTGGACTTTCCAGTTTTAAAGCAAACATTTTCATAGTTACAGAGCAAACACTTACATATTACCTTGTAACATGGGATACAGCTATTATAAGCGAGACTAAAGCATGCAGCAACTTACCAACATTTCATAAAGTCAAAACACTAAACACGTTCTTATGAACTTAACATCTATTTTAACAATGCTAACACACAGGTGAGCCAGACTGGTTTCCAGCTTTGCATTTGTCAGTGTTCAGAGAGTCCTAGGGGCCATGGCATAAGCTGGCACCTGGTCTGCCAGTGTCACAAAACCAATGCACCTTTTGCCTACCCAAGAAATGATCGAAGAGAGTGTACCTTGCTGTACTGTTTCCCAAATGGTGGGTCGGTTGCAGGAAGGTTGTAGACGGGCCACCACCAGGACTCTAAGCAAACATACACTTCTCCCGGCATGATGCGGGGAGGGGCTGGAGAGTAAACCCACCCCACACACTCATCCCACAGCAGCAGGTCCTGTCCCATTGGGGGGAGGGCCTGCTAAACCCAGGGTTGTGAGTTCAATCCTTGAGGGGGGCCACTTAGGGATCTGGGGCAAAAATCAGTACTTGGTCCTGCTAGTGAAGGCAGGGGGCTGGACTCAATGACCTTTCGGGGTCCCTTCCAGTTCTATGAGATAGCTCCATTTAAAAAAAAAATAATAAAAAATTAGGGTGGGCCCAGCTCCCTGCTCTGGGCCTTGCGACCTGGTGCACAGGGTTGCAACACCACTTAGATTGCCCCGTGTAGTGCTGTGACCCTGTGCACCAGGTCCCAATGCCAGAGTGGACCCAGCTTCACAGGACAGGAGCCAGGGCAGAGGGTTGAGTTTGCTCTCCAACACCCCCTTGCCCCCTCCGCACTGGGCTAGGATTAGGATTGTGCTGCTGCGGGTGGTCATTACTGGGTGGGGTGAAGTGGAAGAGGTAGTTGGTGGGTCATCCTAGTAAAAAGTTTGGACACCAATGACGTAGTAGATCATACGCCTTCTTCCTGCCTTCAGTGTAAGTTGCACTCATTTTGATTTATACTCACTTAAGCTCCAGTCCTACAAGCTGCTCTGGGCAGGCAAAGCACTAGCCTGCACCCGAGAGAGTAAAACTTCTTGATGGAACAATTTTCCATTGGAAAATGCAGTTTTGATGAACTCGGAGGATTAGGGAAGTGTTAATTTCAATTACATTTCCGATGGAAAAATTTCTAAGCGATTCTCTTTCACATTCTTGTTTCATTTTGATCATGCCAAATAATTCCTTGGGGAAGGGAAACAAATTTTGAAATGTTGGAATTTCCCAGGTGATGGAAATTCCAT
The DNA here is from genome assembly GCA_003942145.1 of Platysternon megacephalum. Classification (NCBI taxonomy): domain Eukaryota; kingdom Metazoa; phylum Chordata; order Testudines; family Platysternidae; genus Platysternon; species Platysternon megacephalum. Next base: position 21,647 of record QXTE01000226.1, read on the forward strand.
TTTCCACTCAGCTCTACCCCCAGCAAGAAGTCAATGGGGCCTGTGCTGTCTACTGCAGGATCAGGGCCTAGGCCTCCTTATCCCCACTTACCAACAACCTGCAGCTTATACCCCTTCCATCTTGGAATTAGGACATGTGTATTGACAGTTGTACCAGGTGTTTCCTTAGCTTATGAAATGCTGATGGTCGTTCAGGAATTTTACGTTAGCCGTTACTTTTCTGTTTATTTATTTTTATTTCCTCTATATGGTATGATGGAATGGTATTGCTACGCTGCAGTATGTAAGTATTTGCCTTACTTGTATGAGCTGACCCAAAGAGGTACGTACATTCTGCTTACAATAGAATATTCCAAGCTTGCGAAGGAGAGATACATTGATGAATTCTTGATACAATGACTCTTTTCCCCTATAAATGAGGCCTGTTTCACTGACCCTTTCCCCCTATAAATCAGTCAAGCCAGTTCAAAACACCAAACCTTCAGTTTCCTTTTGAGAAGTGTTTTCTTACCCTTCTACGTGTGTTTTCAGGGGCCATGTTTGCCTTCCCTTGCGGGGGGGGAAAACATACACACTTGTGTTTGTAGAGTGTTCGGTACGGAAAAGAATGCAAGAAATCTATTTATAATCAGCAGGGTAAAGTCCAGGGCTGCCAAAATAGAAAGCTAAAGGAGATGTTAAAACAGGGAGGGTGATTTTTAATACCTCATGGAATCGCGCTACAAAATCCTTCCCCACCAAGAAGAATTTTCTTTAAAAATGAACAGAAAACAAATCCAAAGTACTCAGAGTGTATGAGATTTAGCAGGTCTTTCAATCCTGGTGAATCAGTGAAAATTAGAACTGCGGTAGTGGCACAGCTTGATTCAGCACAGGAATTTCCAACACTTCCTGAGTGGTCATATTGATCATGTGGCCACACTCGCCCCAAAAACCCCCTTGTGGTGAATTCTTCACTTCAGGAAAACATCAATCATGCAAGAAAACGCTTTGCTACAGACAAGCCGTGATTTTCCTAGCTAACCAGGAAGTAGCTCATGAATATTTTTCACCCCTTTTCATTTCTGGCATGGTGATGCTGTCATTCTCTCAAGCAAGTTTTTTTTCAAAAGCTGGAGGATGATCAAAAATAGGGGGTTAGACTAGAAACAACTTTCATCCTGTATTTCCTTCCTATGGACCATGCGATGCCGTCAGCTTTTAAGTAAAATTAACTCCCCGTTGACATAAATAGGGAAATCTGCTTTAAAACTGAAGACCTATATGGCCCCATGACTCCATGATGTGAGACACAGACCCCTAAAAAAGGATCACCCCCAACCCTCACTTCTAAGACAGCTGAAACCCTTCTGTTAAACTGCATGTGTTGAGCTCTGCAGCATGACTGCTTGCCAGTGGAAACAACAGCAGAGTTATTGCTGCTGCTAAGAACAGGCATCAGCCCACAGGTTCAATGGGGGAACTATTGGTGGCACAGTCACTAATGTGCTGGCAGGGAGACCAGAAATCACTCAGAAGATAAGTTGCTTCCCATAGACATCCTAGATCGAAGGGATGGAACCATTCCTAGCAGATCCTCCGTCTTCACAAGGTTGGCAGCATAAGCTCCTTGCCCACTCTACATGGCTGCTGCTCCCTCTCCTAAAATGGGGAGAATGCACTGGGTTCTCTGCAAGAGGACATTGATGGGGACAGATGATTTACCTGCCTGCATTCACACACACACACATAGGTGCCAACTTTCCCCGGCGCCGGTGGGTGCTCGCGCCTCCCCCCCGCCCCTGGCCCCGCCCCGCCCCCACCCTTTCCCCGCCCCTGCAGCGCGAAACAGCTGTTTCGCAGCGCAAGCGCTGGGAGCTGGGGGGGGGAAGCGGGCACGCGACGTGCTCAGGGGAGGAGGCGGAGGCAGAGCGGAGGTGCAGATGAGCTGGGGTGGGGGGGCGGGGCGGGGAGCTGCCGGTGGGTGCTAAGCACCCACCAATTTTTCCCCGTGGGTGCTCCAGCCCCGAAGCACCCATGGAGTCGGCGCCTATGCACACACAGTTGAGCAGGCTAACATATGTAAGCAAAGTGCCACAATCCACATAGAATCATAGAACTGGAAGGGACCTCGAGAGGTCATCTAGTCCATGCACAAATTGTTTGTTGGCATGTGCCCATGGCTGCTTTGGAAGTTCACAAGCTATGGGGGCCTATCAATGTTCGCCCAGCCAGTTTCTTAGATTGTCCATGCTTAATTTCGAAAGTCAGGCCTTGTGGAGTTTTATATATTTTCCTTGTCTCTGTTTCGTGTGTCCCCCGCCACCTCCACCCCCCACAAAAAAAGGGATGAGATAACTTGTATTATTTCAAATGTTTCCACTGGACAAAATTTTCAGTATTGGATTTATACCAGGCAGGAAATGCCAGAATTTTATCTGAGAAAGGGCAGCAGGATCCGGCCCTATATTAAAATGTTCCATTGTTTGTTTTATTTAATAATTCCTCCAGCGGTGAGTTTTTGTATTATTGATATAAAACCCTTACAATGCAAGGGGACTGCAGCAATGGCATTGTGTGGTTCTGTGAATCACCTCCAGACATGGGCTCACTTTACAGATGAGAAGATGCCTTTTTGTAACTGCTGTCCCTGCAGACTGAACAGCTAATCTGAAAAGCAATCTGGGTTCTTTCCAGTGTCGTTAGATGTTCGGCTGCGTGGGTGTGTTCTTTCTGCATGCTGCACTGGCTCTGGTCGGATAGCCGGGACAGCAGGCTCCGATTGAACTGCTCAATAAGACCACAAGACTTGGTTTAGTAGCGAAGGCGCCTGGCCAGGTTTATTGCCCATGAAGCAGGGTGCTAATACCCCGGCTCAATGGCTACAGTTACACTAGCACCTGCGTGCCCGTGACAATGGACACAGCTCAGTCAGTGGCGGGACTTTCGACTGCCCCCTAAGCTGGACAAGGACACTTCCTTTGAGATACGTTTTTATTCACCAATACAAACAAGTTATGTATTACCCTTGATGTATCAGGGTGCCACCCTCTGACGTATTGGGGCGCCCCCCATTGCCTTGTACCTGTAGGTTTGATCAAAACATCTTTATTCATTAGGCTGTCATCCTGACCTTATCCTTAAAATGGGCAGCATGTTCCTGTTATGTTTGGGGGATGTGTTTATCGGGGTGTTCTGGTACCACCGTTCTGGAATGTGCTTGTGTGAGTGCTTTGTGCCTAGCGTTTTTTAGGAATATGTGTTTTTGCAATATCAGTCCCATGTTTGCCAAATTCTGTGAGCAGGGCCTGCCTCTTGCTCACAACTTAACTTTGTTTTATAGCAGCAAAGTTTTGACTACTTTAACCCAGGCCTCAAGCCTCATACCAGGCCTCTGATACATGGGCTTATGTTTCAGGCCCTCTTCCTACTACATTCCCCCCACTTTTTGTCTTTTTATGGGGGTGGATGTTTACCCATTGTCCCGGAAAAGTATAATGCATGGACTGAAGATGACCCAGTGGGCTAAACACTGTTATATGGTTACCTTATTTTACCATTTATGCTCTGTCTGTTCCTTAGTCTGCACATTTCCTTGTACGACTGATGGACAGATTTTATTTTTCAATTATATGTTTAGTTTCTTATAGTCGGCCGGGGAATGTTAGGCCTGGGACCTTAATTGAGGAATGTAGTTTTATGATTGAACCTTGGGGGCACTCCCAGATAATTAGTATATACGAGTAATATAGATATGGTGCATATATTTGTAGTGTATATATATATAGTATGTATGTGTACATATGACACCACCTTATATTCAAGCATAACAATCCTTTTTTAATCTGGTGTTGTAGTTTGGCACTCGTGGTATTGCAGATAGCAACACACTACCATTTCTACAGTCCCCTTGCATTGTAAGGGTTTTATATCAATAATACAAAAACTCACCGCTGGAGGAATTATTAAATAAAACAAACAATGTAACATTTTAATATAGGGCCCGCAATTACAGTTACCATTTGTATTAGTACTAGTAGTAGGCTGAGTGCTTTGAAATACTGGGATAGGGGTTGTGATAATGTGTCCCACAGTGCTATGTGTATGAGAAGTAAAAACAGAAGTTTGGAGTAGTGACACTACCAATGAGGCCTTTATATATAAATGTTTTGTAATTAGTGACTCCACAGTACTGTCCATCCATGTTATAGGTTACCCTTACTGCTGATAAGCTTTACTGGGCAGGAAACAGGAACGGCTAGCTTCTTTGTTTCATGGTGGAGTGGGGCGACTCCGACAGAAAAGGGGTTAAAAGCAGCCCTGGAGAGGGCTGCAGCAGGGTAAGAGAGATTAAGAACAGCTGGGGGAAGCTGACTGGGCAGCTGACCACAGCTGTGGCCAGCTCAATCAGGGCCCAGCTGGCCCTTATAAGAGGGCTGTGGGCCAGAAGCACAGACAGACTCTCTCTAGCTTCTGAGAGAGAAGGACTGGGCTGCTTGGGCGCTGAGGAGGGTACCTGAGGTGGAGCAGTGCTGGGGAAGGGCAGAGGGAGCTCCAGCCTGGTAAAACCTATGAAAGGTACTGGGGCTGCAGAGTGCAGAGAGGCAGCCCAGAGATAGGCAGAGGCAGCAGGTCCTAACCCCCTTGCCGATGATGAGTGGTTTACAGACTGCTGTCTGCCCCAGGGAGCGGGGGCTAGACAGTGACTGGCAGTAGCCACTGAGGCAAGGTGGGGATAGAGGGTTGGGGATTCCCTTGGGTGGGGAGACCCAAATTGTGGGTTACTGCCGGGGGCAGAACCCTGACGTACAGGGGCACCGGGGTCCAGAAGGGATACCGGGGCCAGCAGGAGGTGCTCCGGGCTGAAAGAGCTAATTCCCAGGATGACCAGCAGGAGGCGCCAGGCTGGTGAGTCGTCACCCCGCCACACATGGGTTACATTGCTCTGTGATACACCAGTAGTTGACGTAGATCCAGTTGTTTCGTATGGATGCTGTCTTCCAGATAACCTACTGAATGGACAGTAACCAATTTTTTGAAATCTTGCTGTGTCAGGATGTAGTATTGGCACCCAGACACTGAACACAATTGTTTTGAATGACATGTGCATCAGTTAGGATGCCATGTCACTAACCCAAATTATGACTGGCACTGCCAGGCAATTTGTTTACCCACTTTGTCGTTACTGTGTAACTTAATTTTTTTTTTACCAATTTGTTTTTTTTCTTGCCGTTATGTTGTTTGCTGCCATTCGTTTGTTGGGTTTTACCTGTGTAAAACAGTGGTTAGGCTAACTTGTGGTTAAACAGTTTAGCAATGTTATGCACGTTGTAAATGAGGTACAGCAATAATACAGCTGTGTGCTTCATCACCTGTCAGAAAGGTGCTGCAGGCCAAGCTACGTGCTCTCAGTAACATCCATGCAGCCCTGCTGCCTACAGCAAGTTTGCACAGGTGTAACTGAGCGGTGCGTCGTAAATAGTGATGCTGATGGCAAATGCCATTCTCCGCTGTATTAATAGGAGTGTCACGGGTAAGACACAGGAGATGATTGTTCACCAGTATTGGGCACTGGTGAGGCCTTTCTGTGTCCAGTTCTGGGCACCCCATTTTAAGGAAGATGCAGCCATATCAGAGAGAGTCCAGAGGACAGCAACAAAAATGATCAAACGTGACCGATGAGGAAAGGTAGTTAAACTCCTTGGGTATGTTTCGTCTTGAGAAGAGATGGCTGAGTGGGGGGGGAGGGGGGGGAGGAAATCCTCAAAAATGTAAAAGATTATTACAAAGGGGATGGTGATGGGGAACAATTAATTTCCACTGAGGGCGGGTCAAGAAGGAAAAAGCTCAGTTTGCAGCAAGGGAGGTTTAGGTTGGATATCAGGAAATGCTTAAACTATAAGGATAGATAATTAAGCAGTGGAACAGGTTATCAAGGGAGGTTGTGTCATTGGAGGTTTTTAAGGACAGGTTAGAGGATTAGACAAACATCTAACAGGGATGTTCTAGGTCAGAGATGGGCAAACTACGGCCCTCAGGCCACATCCGGCCCGTGGGACCGTCCTGCCCAGCCCCCGAGCTCCTGGCCCGGGAGGCTCGCCCTGGCCCCTCCCCCGGCAATGCTCTGGGCGGCGGGGCTGCGAGCTCCTGGGGCAGCGCAGCTGCAGAGCCCGGCCTGACCCTGTCTCTGTGCTGTGCAGTGGCACCGGCAGCGTGGCCCAGCTCCAGCCACCGGTGCTCCGGGCAGTGCAGTAAGGGGGCAAGGAGCAGGGGGGGTTGGAGAGAGGGCAGGGGAGTTTGGGGTGGTGGTAAGGGGGTGGGGGTGTGGATAGGGGTTGGGGTGGTTGGGGGGGGGACAGGGGTTGAATGGGGGCAGGGGTACCGGGGGGGCCATCAGGAANTGGTTGGGGGGGGGGACAGGGGTTGGATGGGGCAGGGGTCCCGGGGGGCCGTCAGGAATGAGAGGAGGGGTTGGATGGGGTGGCGTGGGTCCGGGGGTGGTCAGGGGACAGGGAACAGTGGTGTGTGGATGAGGTAGGGGTCCCAGAGGGGCTGTCAGGGAACAGGGGGGATTGGATGGGGCAGGAGTCCCGGGAGGCGGGGGCATGACCCCCTCCCCTAACCGGCCCTCCATACAATTTACAAAACCCGATGCGGCCATCAGGCCAAAAAGTTTGCCCGCCCCTGCTCTAGGTATACTTATCCTGCCTCCCCAGGGGGGAATGGACTAGCTAGTCTCTTGAGAGCCCTCCCAGCCCTAGATCTCTATGATGCACAGGAAGAACTAGATTCTGCTTCCCTCCCTCTTAGCTGTGTTGCCTCTGCAGGGCTAATATAGTTAAAAACAAACCAAGAAACACTAACAATGTTTAGGCCCCAGTCCTGCAGCTGGGTAGCTGTAAGCAGGCTGCTGCACCCTCACAAATCGTCCGTGAGCCTTTGTCATGAACATCCCGAGATAGGACTCTGAATAAACACAGATCAGTTGCACAAGAAACTGTCATTTTTACATCATCACTTTCTGGCGTACAACCACAATTCAAAAGTTGCTTTTTGGACTGCCCACATGAGTAAGGACTACTATGCTGTGTTTCATGCTTGGCTGACCATTCACGATGTCTGAACAGCCACAGTAATTCCTCAGCTGTTACTGTTTCTGGAATTTCCTCAACAATCTCCCAGGATTTCAGGCACGAGTCTGGTGTTTTGGAAACAGCACAGCCTGATCTGAAAGACTTTGTAGCCTGCTCAGCACTACGGGGAAGTGCATCACACAGAAACAAGCGTCAGTCAGTTCCATAATCGTGCTGCAATTTAGATCAGTGATAAGGAGTGGTTAATCAGAATACGGGCTTGTGACAGAGTGCACAGACAGCAACTGAATCAGCATTCTGCTCACCCTTGAACCTATTTGGCCCCGGTGCAGGACCTGAATAAGGAGAGGAGTTCCTGGTTCAGACCAGGTTGGGGCTGGTTAGCTAATGGGCTAATTATCCCATTAAGAAGGAGATTGGATTAAAAAAAGCACTGGAAGGCATTGCAAGTAGGGGAAATAAATAGGCTACCAAGGTCTGATAAAGGGAGCTCTGTGTGGAGAGACCTTTCCCACCCCCAGTCCTTGGGAGAAGGGGCAGTGAAGCTGAATGACTCTGTAAATAGCATGGCTGCATGAGTATGTAAAAGGTGGTGAGGCGAAGCACTGTAGCTATAACAGGTGGGTCTCTGAATGGTCTGGGTGAGGGCAAAGAAGGCGGAAGCAGGGGGTACCCCATAGCAGGCCTTCATTCTGCAAGTTCTTACTCCCGTGAATACACCTTGCATGTGTGAGAGCCCCAGCTGAAATCAATGGGACGATTCGCATGAGTAAAGACTACTTGAGTAAGTAAAGGTGGGGAGGATTGGGGCCCCAAATAGCCATCCTACATATGGAGGATGTGGCTAAGTAATCTTCATTCAAATGACACAAGGCAAGAAGGGTAGTAGGTGTCTTTAACTGTGTCCACGTCTACAGATTAGAACATTCAGCACTGTGATCGTCACATAACACACTCCTTGTCTCCACCACACGCCACCAATGTTATCGTTGCTATGGCAAGTGTTCCCAGATCCTGGTTCCCAGTCTCACCGTAGACAGGTGCAATACACACTTAGGGCTTGTCTTCGCTACAGGCTAAATCAGCGCGGCTGCGATCGATTGCAGCGGCATCGATTTAGCGAGTCTGGTTAAGACCTGCTAAGTTGATGGGAGAGTGTCTCCCGTCTACATCACAGTGTAGACACCGCTCAGTGTAGGTTATGTTGACTTCAGTTGCTAGTTTTCATAACTGAAGTAGTGTAACTTACATTGACTTCGCGCCGTAGTGAAGACAAGCTCTTAGAGTATGAATAAAAATTCTGGGATGAAAATTAAGTCAAGGCCCAGGTGCTTCCAGTGTTTTGGTGGGAAGACGGAGGAAATCACTTGAAAAGAAATCATGACTCTAATTATCCTTGTATTTGCATAGGTGTTTAGATGGTTTCTCCTTCCATAAAGTTAATTTTGTATCCTGAGAGCTTGTTGCAAATGGAGCCAATAGGGGAGGCACTGCAAAGCAGCATATGCCCTGCACTTAGGGCTACTTTCTCTTCTCTTCCCACTTAAAATCTCTGCAGCACTGTGCAGTATTTCAGACGGAGGCTGCCTGGAAGTGGGTGACTGTAGGAAAGAGAAGTAGGGGAAAGGGGCAGCCCAGCCATGTCACATTTGCTACAATGTTAAGTCTGTACCATTAGATCTGACCTCAAATTTGTCCATTAGTAAAAATATCCCTTTGACCCCATCAGAGGCACTCTGGGTATCTCATGAGAATGATATCTGAGGACAGTGGTACAGCACTCTTTGACTTGGCTCAGTAAGACCAAATATTCCCATCAGCCTTGATTCTCCACTCCATCCAAACTCTGCCTGGATGGAGAATTAGTTATGGCTCCCTGGTCCTGGTGCAAATTCGGGTGGTTCAGGGGCCGCTCTAACTTTCATCACTTCCATAGTAGCAGTGGAGTAGTAGGTGGAGCAGAGCTTTACCTTTTTGTCCGTGTTCCCCACATGCCCAACCCCTACAACCCCCTCAGCATGCCCTGTCTTTCACCTTACCCAGGGGTGGTAGCTGGTGGTGCAGGAGGAGCTGGAATCACCTCGGCCAGATTTAGGTCAGTGGAGAGTGCCCCAGTGCAGCGTCAACCCTCCACCAGTCATCTACACCTCTCTGCACCACGTACGCGACTTGAAGCTGCATTAGGTGAGAATCAGCCCATTGACTTTAATGTGAGTTGGGAGTGCTCAGCACTTCTGGAAACCAGGCCCAGCATGTCACAGTTTGGGCACCGAGAACAGGGCATCCAAAATTAGCAGCATCCAAAACCCTAAGAGACTTGCCCAAGCCCAGTTCTGTTCTATAGCGGCCAGGCTCTCAGCAATTAAAGGCTCCTTTTATTTTCCAGAACAAATTGGTTATTTCTTCCCTTTCCTCATTGCAGTGAATTTTTTTTTGTACTTACTCATTTTCTTAGTCAGAATTCTCATACTCACCTGGCTCCTTGCCATTATTCTGTCAGCTAGGCCACTGTGGTGTGTGTTGTGAATGTTCAGAGATGCTACTCAGGCTGGTTACTAGAGGGCTTATAATAAGAAGTTCAGAGTCTATGTAAACAGGAAATAAAGACAGTCTGGCATTCATCCTGACCATGATGTCCTAGTACACTGTAATTTCTACAGTCAGATATTTGGCATTCAGAGATCTGTGTATTTTAGCTTTGTTTTTTTCAGTTGAAATATTTGCTTTTGAAGGCGTTCGTCTCCTCCGTCTAGGGTGTGATACTGGTCCCATTGAAGTTAACGGGTTAGGTCAGCATCGAGCACTTTGACAAAATCTCACCTGACCGGAGTTACGTTATTGACATCAATGGGGATGGGAGCAGATCCTTAACCTAGACTAATCCCACTGGGTATTAATTTGCATTTGCAATATTAAAAACCCTCCATCTGTAAAGCAACAGAAAACAAAATATGCAATTAGTCCTGTAGTTCTCTTTCAGTCTGAGTAAAGGTAAATAGATGTCAGACAAGTTACTCGTAAGTGTCTGCCTGATGAATTAGTAACTTTATGGAAAATAAACAGAACCGTGAACAGTGTAATGCACATCATTTTCTTACATCAGTATTAAACCAGTGGCACATACAAACAGTATGGGAATACAGCATAGTTTACAGTAAATTGTGAGATCTGAATCTGGATTCTTCCTGCCCCATCAGATGCCACTTAGGGTATGTCCACACTGCAATTAAAAATCCATGGCTGGCCTGTGCCAGCTGACTTGGGCTCATGGGGCTCAAGTTAAGGGGCTGTTTAATTGCCGTGTAGACATTCATGCTCAGGCTGGACACCAGACTCTAAGACTTGCAGAGCTCAGGCCCTAATCCAAACATCTACACTGGAGTTAAACAGCCCCTTTGCCTGAGCCCCACAAGCCCCAGTCAGCTGGCACGGGCCAGCCACAAGTTTTTAATTGCAGTGTAGACGTACCCTTAGGGCATGAAAAAGGCTCTGCCATCCCTGTCTATCATGCTGTTTGCTGGAATGGCTGCCTTGTGTTTCTGTAACCTAGCTTTTTTTGTGAGGATAGATCCGTGGCCTATCGCTCAACCCCCCAACCTGGAGGACCAGTGCCCTGCTTTTCGTCGGGTCCCTACCACTTTTTTTTTTATTTACTGTATTACCAGAGCACCTAGGAGCCCTAGTGTAACAGGTCAGGCTCCACTCCTGTCCTGAGATCCCACCCAAACAACCTTGGACGCGTTCTGTTTGTTAGCACCTCCATGAGCTTTATTTAATTACCTCCACCGAACCACCATCACGATCCTGTGCAGCAACTCAACAGTTTTCCCTTGTCCTCACTGCTCCCTCAAGAAAGAGGGGAAGATCTCATCACCCTGAGATCTTACTTCCTCTGGGCTCTGCTGGCTTCCCATTGCACTTCCTTCCTTTTGACCTACCCTCTCAGGTAATGGGATTATTAGCTCCTTAGCTCATCAGCCCCCTGATTAGGTAATTAAGTACTTCACTTCTCCATCAGGCCTTTTCTGGGGGAACTAATTAATGCTTACGTGATCAGAGTGCTGAGTCAGCTACTGGCTGTCAGCACTGTCACACCTAGTCATGGACCATGTCCCCAGTGTGCAAGGTACTGTACAAACACAGAACAAAAAGACAGTCCATGTCCCAAGGGGTTTACCCTTTGACCTACTGTGAGTTAAAACTCCTGCCAGCATTGCTCTCAGGGCCTTTGCTACACACAAGCCTTCCCCCTGTGTCAAGATGCTGTCCCCAGGGAAGGAGGTTGAGTTACACTAGGTATATAGAGAGTGTTAAAGTTAGATCAATAATTTTTTTTGAATGACCCGTCTTTCTTCAAGTTGTTCAGCCGTTAATCTCTTGCAGGCAGTAAGTCATTCCATTTGACTTCATTCTTTTATTTTGATCAACCACGTTTCTACAGGTGATATTTGTTTTTTCATCCATAGTGATATACATTTATTGGCTGCAGTCATGGGACCACTAAAGAGGTATCTGTTCTTTAATTTCACCAAATCAGGACATTTTCCTAACAGCTTAGTAATAAGAGTTTGAGGGAAATATCCCTGAAATAACTCTTATGGCGGTTTTCTAAAATCAGATGAAAACGCTTTCAATTTGGAATGGTCCCAGAAGCTACAAAGATGGTTCCTGATAGTCAGGAATCCCCTCTACCACTTTGATGTGAATTTTGTGTCTGTTTAGTTTTGCAAGACAGGCCTATGAAAATATCCAGTCACTGTTGCCCACTGGTATTCTCTCCACGAAGGGGAATTAGTACTGTTCAGAATGGCTAGTACAGGTCTGTCGCATCTTAGGCGTATTTAACTTGCGCGATTTCAGCTTTACATGGTCGGCAAAAACAGAAAAAAAAGAGAAAAATAACAATTTAAATACTGTTGCTGTAGTGCGGGCGATTCCGCCCGCCATTACACTCAATGTAATTTTGACTATACGCGGTTTTCGTTTTAGGCGCTGACTGCGGAACGTGACCCCAGCGTAAGATGAGACAGACCTGTATTATTTTATTATATTGATCTGTACTGTGGCAGCACCTACCACCTATGAACCTGCATCATGGATCAGGACCCCATTTCACTAAGCGTTGTACAAACACACAGCAAGAAGCCAGTCCCTGACCCAAAGAGCCGGCATTGTCTCATTCCAGTCAGCTGGAGAGATTTGTTGGATCTTTTCCTTTTCCCAACCTAGCCTCAACATTGCTCTGCAATTCTGTAAGAGAAAGCACATGCAACGTGACTATTTGTTGTATTTTTTAACCAGAAATCTGATTACCTTACATATTGGGGACAAATCTAGTTTGATCTATCCCAAACTCTTATTATTTTGTAAATAACACCGTAACTGTAAGAAAATACAAATTTCCCATCTGTCTAACGTATATTGCGAAGGCTCTTGGCTCAGTTTTGTCAAATACTTTCTCACATATTACAAAGCTTTTTGTGCCCATTTTTCTCTTATCTCTTTTTGTGAAGTTAAGGCTAATGTCTGGGCTATTGTAAATGATGGTGAGTTTTGAAATTTCCCTTGAAAGTACTGGCCGTTTCATCATATCTTCCTAGGTTTTCAACACCCTGGAAATCCTAGAGGCTATGACTGCCCTTTGGAACAGGGATTTAGCAGAAACCCCAAATAACATCACTGCTTTGGAGTGTGAATGACAGTCTGAGCAAACATGCAGCAGAACACACCCAAGTGCTTCGAATACAGCGCAAACCTTATGCTAACATTGCTCTAGCATTTCCTTAGCAAAGGCTACTACTAAAATTCCTTTGGTGACCCTCATCTTACACCTTTCCGTTTCTAGTGTTGCTCTTTTCTTTGCAAAGGTAGTTGATGGGATTTTGTCAAAGCCAAATCCTAACCCTGCTTTCTGTGGCCGCTTAGGGGTATAACAACCTCCAATGACAGGCTCCATGGAGGGCTGGCCAGGTGTATCATAGAATCATAGAACTTAAGATCAGAAGGGACCATTATGATCATCTAGTCTGACCTCCTGCATGCTGCAGGCCACAAGAGTTGACCCACCCACTCCTGAAATAACTCTCCCCCTTGACTCAGCTATTGAAGTCCCCAAATCATGATTTAACGACTTCAAGCAGCAGATAATGCTCTAGCAAGCAACCCCTGCCCCATGCTGCGGAGGAAGGCGAAAAACCTCCAGGGCCTCTGCCAATCTACCCTGGAGGAAAATTCCTTCCCGACCCCCAATATGGCAATCAGCTGAACCCCGAGCATGCGGGCAAGATTCTCCATCCAGACACTCAGGAAAAAGACTTTCAATATCCCAACATTTACCATCGGTACTAACTACCAGCGGTGGCACATTATTGACCTATTGTGTAAATCAAGTTATCCTATCAAACCATTCCCTCCATAAACTTATCAAGCTTAATCTTATTTGGGCATGATGGGTAAAGGGGAGGAGGGAACTCATATCCGTTTTGCAGGCAGATGGTGTAGAGCCGCTTGGCTTGGGAGGAACCCATTTAAATGAGCAATTCCCCTCCACCCTGCCCGAGTCTCTGTGCAGCTTAACGCTCTCCCTCCAACCTACTAGAGCTACAGCAGTGACCCCACATGTCGCAGTCAGGCTGGACAGTCATAAACGCAGCCCCCGGTGAGGGGGAGAGGCGGGTGATCGTGTATGTGCCGCACAGCTGCATAAGCTTCAAACCTCCAAGGGCCTCAGCACTCCTGCAAGATGCTGAGTGCCGTCGGGGATTTGAATGAGCACTGAGGGTGCTCAGCACCTTCCGGAGTCCCTCACCACCGGGCAGGTTTGAGCCCCAAGGGAGTAAACTTCCTCCCCTCAGGTTCTGTGAAAACATCCGTGGTGGTGGTGCCTGTCTTCATCACGAAGCTGCTGAGAGGCCCTCACCGTGCAGGCTGCCACGGGTCGGAGTTTGAACTGTGTTGTCATTTATTTGTATTACTGTGCTGCATAGGAGACCCGGTCACGGACCAGGATCCAATTTGTGCTAGGCGCTGTACAAACACAGAACAAAAAGCCAGTCCCTGCCCCAAGGAGCCTACATCCGAAGTATAAGACAAGCGGCAACAGACGGTTACAGACAGATGGGGCGTACAAGTAACCGATGAGACACTTGTGGTCTCAGCACAGCAGCCGCTTCACTTCTTGTCAAGTTTTGTTGTTGTTTTTTTGTAGGCTTCATGGCAAAGAAGAGTTTTGAGGAGGGATTTGAAGGTGGATAATGAAGCGGCCTTGCAGATATGGATGGGGTGCACCTCCCAAGCGTGGGGGGCAGCATGGGAGACAGCAGGAAGGAGCTTGCTGGAAAATGTAACAAGTGGGTGATGGCGGCGGGCTTCATGGGCTGATCGAAGGCAAGCTTTGAGAGCTCAATAGCAAATGAGAGGTAGGGTGGGGATTGATTTTTTTGAACAGCCTTGAAAGCGAATATAAGCGGCTTATTTTTGATGGGATGGAGAAGAGAGATCCAACGGAGAGATTCAAAGAGAAGAGTGACAAGATCAAAACGACGGGCTAGGAAAACGACCACTGCAACAGCATTCTGAATGGATAGGAGTAGGGACGAGATTGCATTTCTCAAGGCCAGAAAGAAGAATATTGCAGTAATCGAGTTCTAGCTGTGTGGAGGTGGGGGAAAGAGTGGTAGTTTGTGTGTCCGAGGTAGACAGGTTAGTGATTGCAGTGACACATCTTTCATTCTGTGGCGTAGGTTTGACAGGAGAACCTGTGACACAAATATGTCTTCTATGAATAAGCGACTGCATGTAATTGCATTGAGCTGTGTCTACACTGTGGCTCATGTACTGCTGGATCCTGAGAGGTGCTCAGCACTTCATATGAGGTACTAAACGATCACAGCTGAACTTCCTGATTACCGATGGCCCTGTGAGATGCAAGCCACAGCATAGCCTATACAATTTCAAGTTTCCTCTAGCTGCTTTGGCTAAGCTTGAGAGAAAAGATCCTGAGCCAACAGCACCAGCACAACATTCTCCCCACCTCCCACCCCTCCCTAGACACACACACACACACACGTCTGCCAGAACCAACACTCTGGGCTGTTGCAGGAGAACTTTGGGGAAGAGTGGAATATTGGCCAACTCCCTGTAGGAACTCTGATCCTGTGGAGCTGACCACGCCTTGAGAAACTGTTCTGGATAGTTACTGTCTTTGCTTTGAACAATGACACTCCTAGAGAAACCAGTGGCAGTGGAACATGAAACCAAAAGGGCATTGAATCCCCCAAATCCTAGAAACCCTGGGAATTCTTAGTTGCTTTGGCCCTCGTCCTTTGGCGATGTTCATGTCATTGAGTGTGGTTTGCTATAGGGAGGAACAGCTGAGTTGCCTCATGGAAACATACCTTTACTTTGACTCATACATCTAAGAAAATGAAGTTGCCATTTTTGGAGAAGGTAAGGTAGTTACTGTAAATCGAGCGTGTGAGATCACCCTCTGGAATGTAGTGAAGGTTCATTTGCATTGGACCATCAGCCCATCTAGTGTGGCAACCTGCCTCCGGCAGCGACTGATGACACATGCTTCAGAGGAAGGGAAAAGTTCCCTCTAATGCACTATGTTCATTATGCAAAGTGGTGCCTTGACAAAGAGTGGAGAATTCCTTTCAGAGTGCTACAGGGATGCGTTTAGATGAGGTTTAGTTAGGTGGAATCAAAGGGTTTCATTGGGGTTTGGAGAAAAAGATACAGATATTGTAAGTAAATCTGACAATGATCAGAAAGGCTACTGCTAAGTATTATCTTTCCAGTTACATTACTATCTTACATTTCCCCTTCATTAAAGCTAAAATTTAAATTAAGATTTAAGAGTAAAATTGCCCATTATCTGCTAGGATCCATCCATCTCTCTCCAGCCGAAAATAATAGGAAACTTACAAACAGCTATGAAGGCACCAAGATGAATAGCATATGGCTGACACCAGCACACAGTATATATTGTTTAACAGGCAGGAAATAACCTTCTCCCCATTTAAGATCGCAGATCCAATTGAAATTTCCTGTTGTTAGGGGCGTGGGGGACGTGGGATTTATAATAGAGTTGGCCAAAACACAGGAAGTTTCCTTCCCACAGGAAATTCTGAGATTTCAAAAGTTGGTCTAGTCCTAAATCAGAATCAAAAATTGAAATCTCAATTTTTTTCCACAAAACATCATATTCTAAAATATTTTGCTTTGACCTTATTGAAATTTTTTGTTGTAATAAGGTCAAAACATTTTGTTTAGATGAGGTCAGAACAATCCATTTTGATTTTATTGTTCCGACTTATGTTGTGTGTTTATTTATATATATATATATAAATAAATATATATAAATTAGTTGGGGGGAAAAAGATGAAATGATTATACTCATGACTAATACAATTCTTAGTACGTGCTGCGGGTGAATATGGCTTCTGTTGAGGATGGAAGCCACGTCATTTCTCCGAACCCAACCCCTCCCTACATGACACCATGTGAGATCCAAGATCTGGGACTGGCAAACAAATTCAACAGGCAGCAAACATTAACTTTTTATTAGAAACACAGTAATTGTTTAAAAGAGGGTTGGAACATTAGCCTTATCAAGCATAGATTCATATTTCAGCATGTATAGCTCTGTTCATAAGTTGGCCACACCAGAATGCCCTCTGGGAACAGCCGCAGTGACCCGGGCTGCCTGGCTATCATTCCTACTGGCAGTGGTGGATGTATTTAGTCTCTCGGGCCCCGTCTGATCATGGCATGCTATCTGGGCTGCCCATGCGGCTCTCTGTTGAGCATGGTTGCAAGGTAATTGTGACGTGTCGCCACCCTATATCAGCATCTCGTTAATTTTGCCAACATTTTTCACCCATTCCTGGCTGATGATGCAAACAAACTTCTCCCAGAGTAGGCAGTCTGTACACTCAGTTAGATTCCAGGACAGGGCATACTTATCATGACCACTTCTGTAGCTCACAAGTCCACTCCATTCACAGATATGCTGGTCAGTCCCCAGAGGAGGAAAAAATCTCCTTTGCATAGACAGATGGCTCCTTTCCACTGGCCTGAAACAGGAGCTCTCTCCACCACTTGGGGACCTCCAGAGTGTGTCCTGCCTGAAACTATGGTAAAAACCAAAGCCAGGAATCCTCCTCCTCTGCCTACTTTGCCCCTAGTAATGGGGAAAAAAATCAAAAGGGCTTAAAATATCTGTATTGTGTTATGCTCACCATAATGTATCTGGGCTTGAATTGTAGGTTGCAGTAGCTTCTGAGCTGGCTGCTGAATAAAGGATGAAATAAAAAAAAACCCAAATGATAAAGAAGTATCAACTTGTAACCTTGCAGTTATGCATCCCCTAAAAGAAGGATAGACATCTTTTTTTTCCTCATATTCAAACACTAAGGCACACTTTGATTTTCCTTGGCAGGGCCTTCCACATCTGCTGGGTGGAGACAAGGAGCCAGGGGGAGGCTACATGGGAGAAGGAAAAGTCAGGACAAAATGCAGCTGAGGTGGATGAGCAGTTCCAGGGAGAAGAGGAGGTTGCAGAGGGAGAAGGAGGTGTCTCAGCAGAAGGAGACAAAGGCTGTGCAGAGCTTGGAACACTGATAGCTGGAGGCTGAGGGAGGGGACAGCGTGCAGCAGAAGGACCTTTTTGAGAGGTTGTTTGTCCTTGTGGTCACAGACTACAGGCCCCAGAGCCAGCTCCACTCCCAGCTGCAGCTTCAGTACCCGGCCAAGATCCATCTGGGGTGTTCATTGAGTCCCCACCAAGCTATCATGTCCTGCAACCTATGCAGCCATTGGACAATATTATGGGCTTGGCTGGTCCATGAGCCCTGCACTGAACAATTCATCCAGTTCCACTACCAGTGAGACTACCTGTGCCAGTGTTGATAGCTTGCCTGTTTTGCACTTTTTTTTGCTTTTTGGTGCAGGCAAGCTGCTCACATAGGGTCAGGAATGTCTGCTTCTTCGTGTGTAAGCTCTGGCACCACTGCTGGGCATCCCAGGTCCGCACAATAATGTGGCCCCATCAGTCTGTGCTAGAAGCCCGGCTCCAGAAGTGCCAATCTACATATGGAGAATCTGCGATGGTGGCAGCAGGCATCAGCTGGGTGGTGGATGCCATGGCGGTATCCCCTCAGAGCAGCCTTCGAAAGGACAAAGACTACCACTGAAATGTCCGACAGCATCTCACAGATGCAGTGCCTGAAGCCTGAAATAGCAGTGAAACCACCAGCAGGAAAAGATCTTCCACCTGTGCTGGATCGGTGTTGCTGACACTGGTTGCAGGGAGCATGCAGACCCCAAAGTGGCTCGGGATGTGTTTGCGGGCTAAGAGCACTTCCAGGCAAGTGCTGCGGGATGGACAGACAAGTTGTCCCACAATACACCATGAACCAAGCCCTAGAGCAGCTGCAGCTACCAAGGGTGCTAAGAACCCTGGGATCTGTCCCTGGAAATCACAAGACAAGACACGTGTCTGCATATCACAGTACGGACACGCTAGCCTGGGTCAAGGGCAGATACAAGGCATGTGTGGCAATGCGGCGTAGACGACCAAAGGTGAGCCTGGAAAGCACGGGTTCGCAGGTCTGGGTGCACAGACACATGTTTACTATGCAGTGTAGACACCGCTTAAGACGGCTTCTCTAATCAAGCACTGCAGCCTGATTGGCTGACTGAATGGTATCCACTGCGCTTCTCTCTAGTATTAAAAATCACTTCGCCGGTCCCTTCAGGGAGGAAGCGGCATTAGAAGTGTTTTTAAAAAAGCAGTTCCAGCCTACAAACTTGTAAATTCATAGAAGTCCATCATTAGGGTGTGTCAGATTAAGTGCATTGAGATACTTTAAGCCCTGTACACTACCCGATACAATTTCCCCATGCTTTCTGTCCCTGCCCAACGAGCGTACTCAGAAAGGGAGCACAGAGGAATTCAAGGGTTCCTCTCTCTGGCTGAAAACCACGAACACAGGTCATTCAGCAAATCAGTATTACACTTGTGTCTTCTAAAATAGATCCATAGCTCTGGGTTTGTTTGCCCTTTATTCCCCCCTCTTCCCTTTCATCCCAGAATCAGCATCGGTGTGTTTCTCCTTCACTGAGCGTGAAACAGTTTCACCAGGAAATAAGAATAAAGATGGCAAGTGGTTGAGTTAATGAGTGATGGAAGTCCTGGAATCCATACCTCTGCAAAGGCAGGACAGGTCTCCCTGAGAGAGGCAACACCCCTACGGAGAAGCAAAGACAGATCTGGGTCTAATGGGTAGGACTGGGAATTGGGAAACCTATTCCTGGTCTTCTCAGTGATCTCCTTTCTGTCTTTGGGCAAAATCACCATGCCTCTGTTTCTTCTTTATTTGATTTATCTATTGAGATTATCTCTTTGGGGCAGGGACTGTCTCTTAACATGTATTTGCACAGCTTTTAGCACAATGGAGCCACAGCCTGGGTTGGGGCCACTAGGTATTCCTGTAATATAATTCATAATAATATTAAACTAATACTACGTTTATGGCTCTGTCCTGTATTCTGTATTTAACCCAAACCTCTGCTGACTTCCGTGGGAGATTGGGGTATGTAAGAAATGCACTTTTTCACTAGGAGGGTGGTGAAGAACTGGAATGGGTTACCTAGGGAGGTAGTGGACTCTCCTTCCTTAGAGGTTTTTAAGGTCAGGCTTGACAAAGCCCTGGCTGGGCTGATTTAGTTGGGTTTGGTCCTGCTTTGAGCAGGGGGTTGGACTAGATGACCTCCTGAGGTCCCTTCCAACCCTGAGATTCTATGATTCTATGATTATCAGGTCCTTGGTCTTATCCAGACGGCTGCCGTGTTACAGCATTCAGTGTGGCTGTGACGTCCGCATGCAGGCGTGTGACCTCCTGTTCTGCAAACCTTGCTCAGGATGAGCAGCAAGTAGCCCCATAGGTTACAGAATCGGGCCCCTTATTAACAGAGGGGAAGCACCACAGAGAAAGATGAGAGAGGAAAAACAAAAAGAGAGAGATTCCAGCAGTAGAGGAAAGGTGCCAGGGCTAATCCCTAAGTAGGTCACGAGTAAATCCAAAGTTTTGAGTACTGCAGCTCTAACAGGAGCTCAAAGTACATGGAAATTCCCCAGACTTTAGGAACCTGAATTCACCCAATGGATAAATATTTATATTAACTCTTAAGCAGAGAGGCAGTGAGTCAATTATTACATTTTCTTTGGCATTTTGAATGTTCGTGTTGGGGAGGGGAGGGAGAGGAGAGTCTTATGCTTGGGAGCATTATTATCTGGGCAGGCCTGCTCAGATCAGGGGTTACTAATTCATGGACCAATCCAGATTTCTTTGACTATATTTATTCTTTGTAAATGTCAAATGGATCATTTGAATGTGTAACTTTCAGAATTTGGGAGGTTTTTGAACTTCTTTGCAAGCTGGTCACTGGTCAGCATTTCTGTTGTGTGACTAAGCCCCTACCTAGGGTGACCAGATGTCCCATTTTTAAAGGGACAGTCCCATTTTTGGGGACTTTCTTATATAGGCACCTATTACCTCCTACCCCCTGTCCCGTTTTTTCACAGTTGCTATCTGGTCACCCTACCCCTACCTCACATGGTACTGTTCTGCTCCCTGAATGGACAACAAAAAAATCTGAAACAGAACGAAAGCCTCAGGCCTAATATGCAAATTCCTTCCAACAGGAGAGAAAGCACAGAACACCAAGCAGCTGTTTGGGCTAGAGGACTGGTCAGGGGTCAGCAATGCAGGATTCAAATCTCTCCCACAGCCTCACGGAGGCTGTGGAATAATGGTCCCTTCAAATTTTTCAGGAAACAACTTGATGCCTAATTTACAAGAGAGAGAGGGAGCTACGACACCACGCATGGCCACAAGGAGGTGCCAAGCAGTGAGCTGACCCCCTGCACATCTCCTCACAGACAGTGAGTGTTGAGCATTTGTGGGGTGGGAGGAAGAGGCCCAGGAAGGGCAGCCTTAAGGTGCCCCTGGCTGTCAGACCTCTGATAACTCTCACAGGACCCTGGCCTGCGGCCTGGTGGAATGGGAGGGCCTGGGCTCCCCTACCAACCCCCCCTCCATAATTCGAAGGACCTAAGCCCTGACCACAAGGCAATGTCCTCCACGAGAGAAGAGCATTGTGATGGCTTTCCCTCTGGGGTACCACCTGGAACTGGGGTACCACTGAGCCCTCTGATCCACCAGCCTGCGCTCCCTCTCACACTGTGCTGCCGTGACAAGCTGCAGACCCACTCCTGGTCCTACCCTTCCTCCAGCATTCACACAGATAGAGACACACCCAGCTGCAGTTACAGGCAGGCTCTCTGACCAGCCACTGCATAAACCAACAATAGAGAGGCTACAGCCAAAATAACCATCAGCTTCCCAGCCTAGGACCCCAGAGCTGTCCTGGCCCAAACCCCAACCAGTATGAATATATTATCCAGTTCGCCTGCCCCTCAATGTGGGGAGGAAATGCAACAAGCCTGTGTTAAACCAAGCTGAGATTTTCCCCCCAGACACTTCACTTAAAGGCACACTGGGTTTAAATAAAAACATTAAATAAGTTTATTAAATACAGAAAAATAGATGTTAAGTGATTATAAGGTATAGCAAACAGATCAAAACAGATTACCCAGCAAATAAACAAAAACACAAACTAAGCTTAACATACACAGATTAGATATAAATTAGTAGTTTCTCACCCTAAGTGATGGTACAAGCAGGCTTGCAGATTTTTAAGGTACAAGCTATCTTTGCTTTGCAGCTTGGGTTTCGCCAGGTTTTCATACACAGACTAGAAATCCCTTTAGCCTGGGTCCAGCACTTTCCCCCAGTTCGGTCTCCCATTCCTTAGGTGTTTCCAGGAGTTTTCTTGTGTGGGGAATTAAGAACAACAGATGAGGTCACTCCCTTCCTTATATAGCTTTAACATACGGCGGGAACCCTTTGTCCCAAACTCAGTTTGTGGAAAAACAGACATCCCAAGATGGAGTCCAGAGTCATGTGGCCTGGTTATATGCCCTTGCATATCTTGCTGAGTCATAGCAGCCATTACTTACAGGCTGTCTGGAATGTTCACAGGAAGGTTAAGTTCTTCCAAGGTCCATTGTCTTTGCTGATGGGCCATCAGCACTGTCTGGCTTCCTCATTGTTTTACCGGAAAGGCTAGTTCTGGGTGTCACCCAGAGTAAGCACATTTGAAATACAGACACATAGTCAATATTCCTAACTTTAGATACAAAAACAATACATGCATATACATAGGATAATCATATTCAGCAAATCACACCTCGCATGTCCCATCTTGTACAAAATGCATCATACTTATGCCATAATCATATATCATATCACTGTGAAGAATATGGGGTGAAGTGTCACAATCATCACAGCCATAGTTTGTACAAATATTATTGCAGTAGCGTGTAAGGTGTGAACATAGGGATGCCTCGGGTCACAATCACCCAGAGCGCTTCAAGAACCATCTGAATCCACAAGAACGGTTTTCTTTGGCAATCTCTAAATCAAAAGCTGAATCTCTTTATGTAATAGTTTGTTTGCTAGAGATCCACATCTGGACTGACAATCTTGGAGCCAAGTTTCAGGCAACTGCATCTGGAAACCAGATTTAGTAAAGTCAGAAAAAAATGAGCGGTTGCCATAAAAATGCTAACAACTTTTGCTGCAATGCATGGATCTGGGTGCTGCTGATGCTTGAGTATTAATAACGAAGAATAATAAATACAGAAGTCAAAAGGCTGCAGCAGGGCTGATGCAGACATCACCCAAACTCTGCTCCCCTGTGTATATGCATCATGATACAGTCTTCATTTGCATGGGGTTTCTCAAATACAGTATACCATCACATACTTGTTAGGTACGTCGCATAAAGGTGCACAGTATATTGCAGTAAACTCATGTAAATAGCGGGAAATGACCTTTATTGTCTCTGCTTGCTTTGTGGACAGAAGATGCAGGTGTATTTGAGGTTATAAAAAATGTTACAGTTTTATATTGTAGTATTTGAGCTACAGTGGCACACTGTCATATATTCCGCAGGGTCATCATCAAGTCAGCTGTACTTTTACTTTTGCCCAATGTAGTAGTTAAAAGGAGGTTAATTACTTTGCTCTGGGGAGTGTCCTTTAGTGGATTATTCAATAAATGGTAACTAAACACTGAGATAAGGGTCTGTCCTGTCTGTTTGCTGTGTCATTTTTGGTTGACATTCAGGGCCAGCCCTAGACCAAATGACGCCCTAGGCGAGGAGCGTCTTCAATGCCCTCCACCCTTCATTTGTTATACTTTNATTATATTGTAGTATTTGAGCTACGGTGGCACATTGTCATATATTCCGCAGGGTCATCATCAAGTCAGCTGTACTTTTACTTTTGCCCAATGTAGTAGTTAAAAGGAGGTTAATTACTTTGCTCTGGGGAGTGTCCTTTAGTGGATTATTCAATAAATGATAACTAAACACTGAGATAAGGGTCTGTCCTGTCTGTTTGCTGTGGCATTTTTGGTTGACATTCAGGGCCAGCCCTAGAGCAAATGACGCCCTAGGCGAGGAGCGTCTTCAATGCCCTCCACCCTTCATTTGTTATACTTTTGAATACCTTATTTTCATAGGCTAAGAAGACTGTTCCTCCCCAAACAGCCTGGCATGGCCCTGCCCACACTCTTCCCCAAAGCCCCCTCCTGCTTGCCCTTCCCCCTTGGCCCCAACCCAGGCAGGCTGCTCCTCTTCAGGGAAGCAGGCTGGGGCTAGGGCTAGGGCGGCTGGGACTTCGGGAGACTGGGACCCTGCCACCCAGTGCTCAGGGGGTGTGTGAAGGAGGCACTAGGGCTACTCTCCCTGTACTTGGGAGGACTGGGGACATTGGGGTTGGAGGGGGCGCTCACCACCTGGCCGCCCTGTGCTCAGGGGCCGGGAGGGTGCATGTTTCCTGCCCACCTGGTACTCCGGGGCTGGAGTGTGTGTGTGTGGGGGGGATCTGGTGGCCGCAAGGAGGGGGGGGTTCCAGCGGGGGAAGGGAGCGGGTCCTTGGGGGCGGGGGTGGGGCCAGCCAGGGGCTAGCCTCCCACAACCAGCGGTTCACCCACCACCCATGCTTATTTTTTATTGCATTTGTTGCCCATTTCACAACTTTGATGCACAATTTGAATGCATGATTTATCCCAGTCATATAAGATGATACATTTGCATGCTAGGATCTGTAACTCGATATTTATCCATGCCATATATAAGCAAATAAAAAAAATTCATTTCCTCTAAGCTTATAGAAACCTTTTAATTTTAAGAATAACCGAAATGTACTAACATCAAGAAATTGAACTGTGCACCCGCATTGGGTGGACCCGTATTAAATAATGTTACAGTAGATGACAGCCTGAGAATGTTAATCCTCATCCGTTAATTCAAAAGGTCACTTTTCTTGCCCTTGCCCTCATGAACTGAAGCACAGCGTCAGAGAGATCCAAAGACCGGCCAGTTGCATTTTCAAGCAATAAAATAGCAAGCGATGTCAGTCTCCTCGTCGGCCATCGTTGATGTTTTAATGAACCTGAACTTTGAAAAGCTGCGCTTACCACTTGCAATTGTGACTGGTAGTATGAGCTGAATCCTCAAAGGTATCCACACATTAGGAAAAGTGTCCCTCAGTTCTGCATCATGAATGAATTGGAGAACTTGGAATGGAGTGCTTCCCATGTGGCAAAATGTGACGGATGTTGTCCAATTCAACATAGAAGTCTTTATCATTGACGTCCGAACATTCCCCATGTGTCAGCATCTGGTGAAGGTCTGTACAATTGTTCAAGAGTGTTTTCTTGTCCATTGGCAGCTTACTAAGATCATACAAAACCCCCCAGGTTTTTTTGTGGTGCTTCATTTGTGCAAACCTGTCTTCGATGGACACTCAAGGGGTGTCAATGAGCGAGCAAAAATATTCCCTCTTGAATTTTTCTTCTCAGCTTCCCATCACCTCATATCTGCCCTTGTAACCAAACTGTCTCTTTTTCCGGGGAATACAAGATTCCTCAAAGACAGGCTCGACTCCTAAGTTTTCCAACATTTCTTTGGCAGCAACGATGGCATCTTCTAATCTGTTGTCTCTGTAGGCCACAACGAAATCAAGGCAACTTCTCATCAAAGTAGTAGCAGTTGCGATGTCCATCGACTGAGTGCGTAATGCCTTGCTTACAACATTTACTTGGAACAGGATATCCTGCCAAGCCACAACTGAGACCAGAAATTTGAAGTCAGTGAGCTGGTTTGCCAGGCTTTGCGCCTCGTGTCAGATTCCAGCCTCAGCTTTACTCAACTGCGCTAGTTCCATCAGGGCATTGTAACCTCAGTCACTTGGTACCTCACTGGCCTTACGCTGTCAATGCGGCTCTCCCCGTGAGTGTCACTTATTGGCTTCATGGTCAGATTTGTCATATTGTCCGTGAGGATCTTCCACCTGATAGCTGATGCTGAAAACAGGATGTACGGCCTTTGCAGTACTCCAAAGAGAGATACTGAATCTAAAGAAGATGCTGCATCTGACACAACCAGGTTGAGGGAATGGCAGCCACAAGGCACGAAGAAAGCTCTTGGATTCAGAGCAAGGATCCTTACCTGGACGCCACTATTTCTTCCCTCCATGTTTGTGCCTTGGCAGTCCTGAAGCTTTATTTTATTCTCATTCAGTTTGTTCTTATCTCTCACTGACTGAATGGCGGTGCCTCGCCCCTGGTATATCCACAAGGGCATGCCTACAACATTCTAGGAGGTTCAAGGAAAATGTAGTTCTCAGAAAGTCTGGAAGGTTCCACAAGATTCTACAAAGGTTCGAATCATTCTAGGAGGGTTAGTGAAAAATGAATCCATGTACGGAACACCTGAAACATTTTACTTCAAACATTCTATTTTCCCTTTTGTAGCTAACAAAAAAAACAGCACCCTGAGCCCGGCGCCCCCCAAGCCTTGCATCCCAGGCGGTTGCCAGGTATACCTGCCCCTAAACCCGGCCCTGTTGTCTTTCCTCCATGACCATCACCTCCTCCCAGATTTTGTATTAAATCAACAAGTCCAAATTCCATCCCTCTCTCTCTTCCTCTTCCTCCCACCCTTATAGGAGCTCCCTTTCTCCAGACTCAGGCCCTGGCATCCTAAAGAAGCCCCTGTAATCTCCCCTGAGTTTTGAAGTCTTCTGCGTGACAGGAGTGGACTTCCTGGTGGCTTCTACCCAGACCTCCACTACCTAATCTTAGAATCTGGTTCAGGGAGCTGGAGAGATACTTCTTTTAGGTCAAAGTAGCTTCCTTCATCTTGCAGCTATGCAAATGGCTTGTCAGGTAAGTTTGCTGATCAATGGGGAGATGGGAAGTTGCCTATCCCTGCAGAACTGGGTGCAGGAATTGGTTCTACACCCTTGCCGATGGCTGGCTTGGCGCCGACACAGAAAAATGTCCCAGCATCCCTTGCATGGTAGCCAGAATCTCCACAATTTCTGTAGCTACATGCCAATTGAGCTTAAGGGTTTATCAGGCCTACAACAGCAGTGCGGCTGGTCTATTTTCCTACTCCTGCTGCTGTAGGTTAAGGCATTGACAGCTTCTAAACTTAGAAAACCTGATTGTGGAGAAGCATCCCTGCAAGCTCACCCTCCTGAGGACACAAGGTGTGGAGAGAGGTTACCCATGGGCGGCGGGTATAATAGGCAAAGGAAGGCGTTGCCTCCCTTAGCACAGCCGTCTCTGGCACCCGACACCTGAGAACGTAAGAATGGTCTGACCCAGAATGGCCAAAGGTCCATCCAGCCCAGCATCCTTTCTACCGACAATGGCCAATGCCAGGTGCCCCAGAGGGAGTGAACCTAACAGGCAATGATCAAGTGATCTCTCTCCTGCCGTCCATCTCCATCCTCTGACAAACAGAGGCTAGGGACACCATTCCTTACCTGGGCCATGGTGCTCCCCCCCGCCACCCCGCTTCTTCCCCTCCCTGAGGCTCCAGAGGTTTGCTGCTGCTGCCTGGAATCTTCCTCCTTTCCTCTCCTCCACCCCATCCCTTTCCCCCCTCAGAGGTCCCCGCAGCTGCCGGTGGCATCTCTCCTCATCTCCCCCCCGTACCCCTGGGGCACGGTGTGTGTGTGTGTGAGAGAGAGCATGCCAGCGGGGAGTCAGTGGCAGATGTGGGGGAGGGAGGAAGTGAGCAGAGGGCATCCCTGAGTAACTTCACACAGTGAAAAAACCTCCCAGAGACCTAGTAGCAGAGATCACTGCCACTGTTAAAGAGCCTTTAAAGTGGTAATAAAGCCACTTGACAGGAAGCCTTTGGCCACATTCAGCTGGCTTTTCTATTGTAGGGAAATGTGTTATTGGGATTAAAAACAGTTTCCAAATGAGGACCCTTCAGTTATTCTCTGTACCCAGCAGAAGTAACTGCTAACCTGGCTCAAGGAGGAGATGACCTAGCCAGTGAGTTTTTCTTGACCTAGTTGTTTTATCCAAACCCAGTTTAAGTAAACGAGTCTGGCAGGGAATTCTGTGTAAGGAAGGTGATTAAACTACGGCCCGAACGCAGTGACAAGCACTTTTTCAAAAGGAGAGATCCGGCTTCAGGTTGGCACAGGTAGCCTGGCTTTTCATCTCTGTACAGCGGACACCGAACTCCCTGCCACGCAGAGGAGAATCTATCTGGCAATTGAGCTACGCCTGTTCAGTTCCCTTGGGGAATGTTGTTAGTGCTTTAAGGTGAAAAGGGGAGAGGGTGTCACGGGCGGGAGGGGGCAGCAGCAGGGTGAGGAGGTGAGTGGCGAGCCAGCTGCACAGCAGGTGAGGGGGGGTCTCGGGGCAGACGGGGAAAGGGTCTGGTGGGGGAATGAGGAGGCAAGTAGCAGGTGGGCGAGCGGCAGGCGGGGGAAGGAGGTGAGCGGAGGAGGGGATATCGGGGTGTGTGTGAAGAGGTGAGTGGCGAGTCAGTGGTGGGTGGGGGCAGGGCCTGGGGCAGAGCAGGTGTGAAGTGTGGGCAGGGCTGTTGGTGGAAGAGGCAGGACAAGGAGCTCGCCTCCCCCAGGGGAAGTTTCACCCACCGCCCATGAAGTTACCTGAGGATCAGTGGGACTGGGACACCTGACCTCCCCCCTAAAAATGTCTGAGCAGGAGGACTGGTGGCCACTCTGCCCATACAAAAGATTTGAAAGGTCTGGGAAGGTTTTTCCGAGGACTGTTTTTGGAAGGTGAGTTGTTGAAGTCTCAGAAGAAGTACTAGAATTTGGGGAAAGGGGACCGGGATAGCTCAAAAGGACCCGATTGAAATTTAGTTTATATTCAGGACTCATGACATTCGACAGCAATATTATTCTGTGCACCCTTCTCTAGCCTCAAACTCGGGGGCATTCTGAGGGTGGAGTATACAGGAAATGTTTCTCAGTGTAACCTGAAGAACTTGATTTTGGAGGCCTGCTGGGAAGGAAATCTGTCATGGATTTTAATTGGCCGCACTGCCCTTCCCTTGGGAAGAAATGAACTCTGACTTGTGGGGGAAAGCGCAACAGTGTTATTTATAAACCCTGAGAGAGCAGCTGAAAAACTCACTCTACAACAACACCGGAGTGACATGAAACCAAATGTAACGGCCAGAGCCTCATCATCCTCCCAGCCACGACAAACAACTGATGACAAGTTTATATGAATCATGTATTATGCCTTATCACTTTTAAGACTGTAGCTGCACATAGTGAATTGTTGTTGGTTTTTCACCTAGTTCAACACGCACAGAAGTCAGAGCCTGTCCTCTTCATCCAGATTTTTCAAGAGTTTACTTTGCAGACAGACACCACTGAGATAGGCCTGGGGTCGGTACTTCCATGAGAGGTGAATAGCAAAAAACACCCAGTCCTGGATCTAAGGGCTTGTCGACACTGGTACTTTACAGCGCTGCAACTTTCTCGCTCAGGGGTGTGTTTTTTCACACCCCTGAGCGCAGCAAGTTTCAGCGCTGTAAAGCACCAGTATAGACAGGGCACCAGCGCTGGTAGCTACGCCCCTCGTGGGGTGGGTTTTTTAGCGCACTGGGAGAGCTCTCTCCTGGTGCTATGCCGCGACCACACAGCCACATTAAAGCGTTGCCATGGCAGCGCTTTAACGTTGCCACTGAAGATGTCCCCTAAGGCAAAAGCTGTTCCCTGCGGAAAAGCCCTTTTGTGTGATCCAAAAGGAAGCACTGTCAGTTAAATAGCCCATAATTGCCAGGATTATCTGGGTATATCTCACTTAATTATTTCCCTGCCATTGTGGGGTCCTGAGGCACTGGCGGAGCTCGGCCTCTCCCATTCTCTTGCTGAGGTACATATCGAGTCTGCTGCAGGCTGTAATACGTCGGTCTAATTTCGATGGTTAGGTTTAGTGTGCAGGTGCTAGGTGGTGCTGGTGGCCTGTGATCCACAGGACGTCAGACTGGATGATCTGGTGGTCTCTTCTGGCCTTCAACTTTCTGGCTGTTTAGCACCGCACAGGAAAGAAACACAGCAATGTGAACTTCCTTTTGCGGCAAGCGGGGGAGTCAGGCTCAGCCAATGGAATCCCAATCTCCATTTTGGGAAGAAGCGTACGTGGTGGGGGAGAGCCCCATCCCAGTCAGGAAGGGCCTGTCACAGGAGATGGGAGGATCTTTGCTCCGTGCAGCATGGCTGTCTGAAGGAGCAGGACTGCAGCTCCGAGTTCTCCCGCCCCTGGAAGCAGGAATTGCTCACCAGGGAAACGGCATGAGATCCTTGGCCGCCATTGTTACACCATTACTGACTGTTCAGTGGTCTCAAACTTTTTCCCAGTGGGCAGGCATCCATCACAAAAACCATTTGCATGTTTGGCAGTAATAGAAATCTTTATTGCCAGTCTCAGGAAAGGTTAAGGACTGAAAAGCCATAGAGACTGTCCCATTTCAGGAAGGCAATGGATTATCTGGAGTGTAATACTGTGTTCTTAGTCTATGTAAGAAAAAAGCCTGTGGAGTTAAACAAAGCAAGGCTATGCAAAAGTTTAATTAATGAAGATAAATCAGTCACAGAAGGCATTCTGGGACATAACTTCCCTGAAGGCTGATGTTTTTACTCAGGGAAACTATGGGAAAAATTGAATTTCCAACCTGGGTTAGAAAAGGCACTTACATAGTATGACTAGTATCATAGAATCATAGAATCATAGAATATCAAGGTTGGAAGGGACCTCAGGAGGTCATCTAGTCCAACCCCCAGCTCAAAGCAGGACAACAGTGAGCAATTTTGGAAAGAAGGCTTTAAGGAATAAGAAGCAAAAGGAAAAGACCAGCATGACTGTCTGAACTTCAGTGAGTTGCACCTGGTTTTCGCAAACAAGTTTGATGAGTCAATCAAGGTGTTCAGTTGCCTCAGAGCTACGTCTTCCAGACTGATGAGAAAAGGGACATTTTAATTTTAGCACCTGATGTGTGTGCAGGAAACAGATGGGTGTGACTGCTGCGTATTGAGTGGGCGGCAAGGATAAGAAGTGGGTGGTATTTCTGCAATCTCTGCCTTGGATTTATCATGGATAGAATCTACTCTTTAATGTGCTTATAATAACCACGCTTGTTTCTGTAAGGTTTGCTTTTAGACTAGGTGAATATTCTTTGAGAACAACTGCAACTACTAGCCATTGTCATTTAAATGATATGAAGTTCACATGGGCCTGATCCAACTCCCATTCTTTCTCCCCATCCAGATCTGAGGCCTGGTCTACACTGCGGGGGGATTGATCGAAGTTACGCAACTTCAGCTACATGAATAATGTAGCTGAAGTTGACGTACTTAGATCTACTTACCGTGGTGTCTTCACTGCGGTAGCTCGACTGCTGATGCTCCCCCGTTGACTCCGCCTGCACCTCTTGCTCCGGTGGAGTACTGGAGTCGATGGGAGAGCGCTTGGTGGTCGATTTATTGCGTCTTCACTAGACGCAATAAATCGACCCCTGCTGGATCGATCGCTCCAGAGGTAAGTGTAGACATGCCCTGAGTTTGGTTGGCAGCTTACCCCTATTTCTGTAATGGGTCAAATCCAAACATCAGCATGGATTTCTTCCAAGAACAAATTGTGTCAAACCAACCTGATAGCTTTCTTTGACAGAGTAACAAGTCTAGTGAATTGGGGGAAGTGGTAGATATGGTATATCTTGACTTCAGTAAGGCTTTTGATACTGTCTCACATGATCTTCTCATAAACAAACTAGGGAAATACAACCTAGCTGGAACTACTATAAAATGGATGCATAACTGGTGGAAAACCATGCCCAGAGAGTAATTATCAATGGTTCACAGCCAAGCTGAAAGGGCATAACCAACGGGGTCCCGCAGGGATCAGTTCTGGGTCCGCTTCTGTTCAATATCTTTATCAATGGTTTAGATAATGGCATAGAGAGTTCACTTATAAAGTTTGCGGACGATACCAATCTGGGAGGGGTTGCAAGTGCTTTGGAAGATGGGATTAAAATTAAAAATGATCTGGACAAACTGGAGAAATGGTCTGAAGTAAATGGGATGAAATTCAATAAGGACTAATGCAAAGTACTCCACGTAGGAAGGATCAGTTGTACACATACAAAATGGGAAATGGCTGCCTAGGAAGGAGTACTGCGGAAAGGGGTCTTGGGGGTCATAGTGGATCACAAGCTAAATATGAGTCAACAGTGTAACACTGTTGCATTAAAAAGCAAACATCGTTCTGGGATGTATTAGCAGGAGTGTTGTAAGCAAGACAAGAAGTAATTCTTCTGTTCTACTTCGTGCTGATTAGGCCTCAACTGGAGTATTTTGTCCAGTTCGGGGCCCCACATTTCAGGAAAGATGTGCACAAATTGGAGAAAGTCTAGAGAAGAGCAACAAAAATTAGTAAAGGTCTAGAAAACCTGACCTATGAGGGAAGATTTTAAAATTTGGGTTTGTTTAGTCTGGAGAAGACAAGACACACAGGGGACATGATAACAGTTTTCAAGTACATAAAAGGTTGTTACGAGGAGGAGGGAGAAAAATTGTTCTTCTTAACCTCTGAGGCTAGGACCAGAAGCAATGGGCTTAAATTGCAGCAAGGGCAGTTTAGGCTGGACATTAAGAAAAAACTTCCTAACTGTCAGAGTGGTTAAGCACTGGAATAAATTGCCTAGGGAGGTTGTGGAATCTCCATCACTGGGGATTTTTAAGAGCAGGTAGGACAAACACCTGTCAGGGATGGTCTAGATAATACTTAGTCCTGCCTTGAGTACAGGGGACTGGACTAAATAACCTCTCAAGGTCCCTTCCAGTTCTACGATTCTATGATTCTATCAGCTAATGCCCCAAATGTTTGGATAGTTTGGATTTGGATCCAGATTTTGAACTACAAAGTTCAGGAGAATTCAGAGCCAGGGATTTGATTCTATTCATTACAGAGGTATGAAGTTTGGATCCAGAACTCAGAGCCACTATTTCATTTCAAACATATCTCTGTTTTGCACATGCTCTCTGGTCTGGCCATATGATTCAAATTGAGGCCTGGCTGCTTATCCCGCACTGAGGCAGATTGTGCATTTAAAGGTAGAAATCACCAGTTCCTTGCTTAAAGTCTCCCTGTGTTCAAGAGAGGTCTGATGAGTTCCTGTGTATGTGAACTGAATGTTTGAGAGGCCAGCTGTGTGCAGAGGGTGGGTTTGGAATGGCTAGAGCAGGGGTAATCAATTATTTTTTGTCAACATCCAAACTACTTGGTCAAGGTATAGTCAAGGTCCAGACTCCAGAGAAAATACAAAAATAATAACAATTATGATGATAATAAGTAAATAAAAATATTTCACGATCCGTTCAAAAGCATCTTGTGGTCCGGATTTGGCCCGCAGTCCACATATTGTCTAGCCTGGGCTAGAGGGTGGTTTGGGACAGAAACTGAGTTACCTGCTCATCTCTAGCAGTTTGTCCCACTAGATCCGGGCTGCGGAACAATGGCTAGCTAGTTATGACCTTAGCCCATGTTCCTGTTTGGTGATCCATGTGGATAGACTGGTATCTTGTCTCTGTAGATTGTGAGCTCTGTGGACCAGGGACTGCCTCTCACTGTGTGTTTGTACAATGCACAGTGGGGTCCTGATTGTGGCTGGGGCTTCCGGCTGCTACTGTAATACCAATAATAATTAATAGCTAAAGGTGCTGTGACAGATTTGGAGCTGCCTGTAATCATTTATGAATACCATATCTTGAGAGAATCAATGTGTTGTTTACTGTGGGCAGCTATTGTGTTAATTCACTAGTGGGTTTGTCAGGAAATGCACCCAGGAAGGGAGAGATGAATCCTCTAGATACACTCCGGGAATCTCAGTGCTCCATTGATAATCCCTAGCTCTTGCATAGCACTTTTCATCGGTAGTTCTCAAAGCAGATAAACATCACTACCCTCATTTTACATATGGGGAGACTGAGTTACTGAATGTGACATTACACCCCCATATTCTTCATAGAAATATCGTTATGATATGATTATGGCATAACTATGATGTATTTTGTACCAGATAGACCATGTGAGGTATCATTGAAAAGGTTATGATTTACTGAATATGATTATCCTATTTGTATGCATGTATCATTTTTGTATCTTTCCCACTGACCGAGGGTGGGAATCACACTGGGAGAGAGAGGATTTCCGCCATACGCAAAAACTATTTAAGTCAGGGGAGTGACATCATCGTGGTTTGTTCTTCACTAACTCCCCACCCAAGAAAGAAGGCTGCTGGAAACACCTGAGAAAGAAAGACACTGAGCTGGGCGGGGTGGAAGGGCTGAACCCAGGCTAGAAGATTGTCTAGCCTGTGCATGGATTATCTGAAGTTTTAAGCAGCAAGCAAGTCTCTGCAGTCTGCCTAAAACACCATTTAGGGTGAGAATTTGCTACTTGTAACCAATGTCTTTAGTATATTAATCTTGGATTGCGTTTTGTTTTATTGGCTGGGTAATCTGCTCTGATCTGTTTGCTATCCCTTATAATCACTTAAAATCTATCTTTTGTAGTTAATAATCTTGTTTTTGTTTTGGATAAAACCCAGTGTGTGGAATTCAT
Organism: Platysternon megacephalum; assembly: GCA_003942145.1. Lineage (NCBI taxonomy): Eukaryota > Metazoa > Chordata > Testudines > Platysternidae > Platysternon > Platysternon megacephalum. The sequence goes on from QXTE01000226.1 coordinate 55,827, forward strand.
AACTGGGAGGGGGGGCAAAAAGCTGTTGCATATCTCCCTCCACATTGAGGAAGGGGAGTGAATTTCATGAGCTTATGCTGTACAATTCTCTATGCAGTGCGAGAGGGTACAATTTTGGGTTTGCACTCCAGAGGGGGGGGGGGGTCACTTGCGTACTGGGCAGTTCCTTAGCTGAGCCTTCCCACGCAGAGCTGATCGCAGCATCTGTGTGTAAAGCTGCAGCGGGGTGTGTCCCTACCTGTATGTATGCTGGTTAAGTGCAGTCTGAAGCCTGAGGGAGGGCTTGGCTCAGCAATACAGTGTAAAGGGAGCCCAGGGGTATCCCAGTCAGTACCCCAAAGAGGTGGGGGAAACTAATCACATTGAGAGGAAAGGTGACTCATTCAAGGTCACCCAAGAGGCCAAGTTGGGAATAGAACCTAAGTCTCGAGAGTCCTAGTCCAGTACACCCTCCATTAGGCTGTACTGCTTTCACAGTTCATGCATGTTTCTGAAAGTTTGTAATATCATTGGATTAAATGTATCTGAACGGGAGATAAATACGTTTGGATACCCAACCCCAAAAGAAAGGTTTGATTTTTAATATGAACTAATATAGCTGGAGGATTTACAATTCTCACGATTGTATTGTGAATCTCGAGATATTTGATAGTTTTTCTTAAAGCCCCAGTGTTGGGAGCGAAAGCATAGTGAGGCCTGACAGAAGCCTGCGGTACATGTTAAGAGTCTCTTCTGATAACGTTTAACAGCGTAAGCCTAAGTAGAGCTGTGTATGGGCAAGAAATTGCAGAGTAATCATGTTTCATGTTGTGCAGGTTTAAGAAACTGAAGAGTCATCATCTTTGTGAAAACAAAATAAAGAAACTAAAAAGCTAGAAAGGACCGGTTTGGACTAACACTAAACGTGTAGTGACTGGGGGAGGAAAGTTAACATAGGAATGAGAGGCTAATTAATATGTATAAGAAAAGATAACAAAAAGTTATAAACAAGTTTGTGTAACAAAGAGAAGTTGAAGGTATATTGCCCGGTGGGGGAGGCAACTGTGGTGAATCGTCCTGATGAGCTTTCCACTTGTGTAATTTATTAGTAGCCCTCTATATTAATATTTCTGGAACCTGAGGGAGAGGCATGGGGTCATTCTGTTTAACTACCATCTGTCCCTCGGTAAGGCAGAATTCTTTCACCTATCTAGAGAAGGGGTTTAATTTTTTCCCCAGGATTTAAATTTTTTTTCAGCACCCTATCCTAGCTTCCCTTATGGTTTCAAGGGTTTTAGAGAGTTTGAATCCACTCTAGAACCAAGTGAGCCCTTTGCCCATCCCTTAATCTTTTCCATGCCTCATTCCACATCTTGACAATGAAAAGACAAAGGAAGTACTTCAGGGAAAGGTCTGGAAGAGACCATTTTCAGTGCAAGGTGCCGTCTTCTGGGCTGGTGAACTCCCCAAAGAGGTTCACCACATATCTGACCATGCAGTCTGCACACGTCTTTGTCAGACTTTATAGGTGTACTTTCAGCCGAAACACTGGCTTAAAGAATATGATCTGATCAAACGGTGCCTCACCAAAATGAGCGCCGCGCTGACAGTGGAGAAATGAGTGGTGATCACACTATGGAAACTTGTAGCACCATATTGCTACCGGTGACCTGGGAATCTGTTTGGACCCAGGAAATCCACCATAGGGGCTCTTGCCATGCGTTTGTGATGCTGGCAGACCAGGTGCCAGCTCATGTCAAGGTCCCAGGCCTCACTGAACACTTACAAATGCATAGCTGGGAACAAGCTTTTATTACCTGTGTGTTAGCATCATCAAAATAGATATTATAGGTCAGTGTTTCTCAAACTGGGGCCGCTGCTTGTGTAGGGAAAGCCCCTAGCGGGCCGAGCCGGTTTGTTTACCTGCCCCGTCCGCAGGTCCGGACGATCGCGGCTCCCACTGGCTGCGGTTCGCTGCTCCGGGCCAATGGGAGCTGCTGGAAGCGGCGCGGGGCAAGGGACGTACTGGCCGTCGCTTCCAGCAGCTCCCATTGGCCTGCAGCGGCGAACTGCAGCCAGTGGGAGCCGCGATCGGCCGGACCTGCGGACGCGGCAGGTAAACAAACCNGCAGGTAAACAAACCAGCCTGGCCTGCCCCGCCAGGGGCTTTCCCTACATAAGCGGCGACCCCAGTTTGAGAAACACTGTTCTAGGTGAAGTTGATAAGAATGTGTTTAGTTTTAGACTTTATAAGATACATGTAGAATCCTGCAAGTATTGATCTCACTTATAATCTCCATAGCCCACATGGCATAAAGTTATATTGAGTGTTTGCATTGTAAACCTCTGTAATTGTGTAACTAGCGCAAACAGGGAAATAAAGGCGCTGATTGAGGTAAAGTGCTTGCCCTGCATACAAGAATGGCCAGTTGAAGGCAATTGACATATTGTGTAACATCAAAGGACAGAGATGTTGTTGATTGCATTCCTAACTCCCGCCAGGAAGAAGAGACCTACATAAGAACTCATCCCATCAGGTTTTGAACACTGGAAAGGAAGGGATACAAATCCCTGACAAGGAGAAACTGAATCTCTTTTATGCTGTCTGGACTCTGAGATACAAGGATTCCTAAACATAAGCGTCGAGATTCCCATGCTGCTTGGCATGGGTTAGCCCTGAAGAAAGACATTTTGCGGTCACAGATCACTACAACCCTGTCACTCTTAGGATTTAGACGGCAACTCATTTGTGTTATATGTTTGCTTGCTTTAATGTGTAAATAACTCATTTCTTTTTCTTAACTAACTGAAGGTTTATTAACTATTACAGAATTGGCTACAAGCGTTGTTTTTGGTGTGAGATCAAAGATACCAGTTGATCTGGGGTAAGTGGCTGGTCTCTTGGGACCGGAAGCAACCTGAATATTTTGTGAATTTTGGTATAAGTGACCTTTTATCACTAAGTCCAGCTTGTCTGGGTGGCAAAGTAGACTGGAGACCCTAAGGCAGGGGTAGGTAACCTATGGCACGTGTGCCGAAGGCAGCACATGAGCTGATTTTCAGTGGCACTCACACTACCTGGGTTCTGGCCACCGGTTCGGGGGGCTCTGCATTTTAATTTAATTTTAAATGAAGCTTCTTAAACATTTAAAAAACCTTATTTACTTTACATAAAACAATAGTTTAGTTCTATATTATAGACTTATAGAAAGAAACCTTCTAAAAATGTTAAAATGTATTACTGGCACGCGAAACCTTAAATTAGAGTGAATAAATGAAGACTCGGCACACCACTTCTGAAAGGTTGCCGACCCCTGCCCTAAGGGGTCTGTCTGTGATTCTATGATAAAACTGATATAGTGAACCAGGAGTTCACATCTGTTACTGGGTTGGTGAAATCTAATTATAAAACATACCATCAGTGTGGGGTGCATGTCGTACCCCTTCTCCTGCACCCCCCAAGCAACGTGCTCATAGATGTCGATGTTTCTACAGCTGGTTCAGAGCAGTGCCTGCATAGCCTCCTCTCCCCACAGGCCCAGGCGATCCAGTACCTCCTGTGTACTCCAAGCAGGCGTGCATCTGGAGTGGGTAGCCAGCATGGTCAGCTGGGCAGTGGCACTGAACAGTGGAGAGCTGCTAGATGTGCTCAGCAAGCTGGCAATCAGGAAAAGGAATTTCAAAAATTGGTGGGGCTTTAAAGGGCAGGGAGTTCACGATGATGACCAGAACAGTCAGTTTGGGGCATTGTGGGGCAGCTGCTGCAGGACAGCTAAGACTGACATAAGTTATGCAGTGTCTACATTCACACTGCATCAACCTAAGTACATTGACTGTGGCTATATGCTGCTCGGTGAGGTGGTGTTATTAACTTGGCGTGACGGGACACTTATGTCAGCAGGAGCCAAATTTAAATGTAGACACAAGCACAACTAGGTCAGCGTAAGCTTCCTTGCCTGGACCTAACTGTAGCAAAGACCAGGCCTAAGCAACTCACAGGGAGAAGTTAAGCTCCCCGGGTCCTTGTGCAGCTGCTAACATCTTGGTCTGAGGTGTGTGGCACCTTCAATCACCAGGAGAGGCTTGGGGCTGCTACAAGGGGAGGAGGGAGATTGCCTTTGACACTTTCGAAATGGCTTCTACGGGTTTCAGTCAAATACCAAGTTTGGAAGTGGAGGAAACTCTGTTTCTGAGGCTGCAGAACATGCAAACATGAGGAAAAGAGGAGGCCAATTATAGGATCTAGTGGCGCCAGCTGCAATTTGCGCCAAGGCTGTGAAAGCTTGTGAAGTTTCACTCTCTCTCCTTGTGCAGCTGAGCGGCTGTGTGGGAGAATGCTGTAAAAGGTTTGTGATTCCCTCCACTTTGTGTATGTCAGCACCAGCGTGGGAAATGAATGGCTCGCCCCAGTGGCCAGTGAGGAGTGGAATGGGTAGAAGTGAGATGATCGGCCATTGTTTCTCAGTGGATGGAAGGAAGAGAGACAAAGAATAAACAGGAGATATTAACAAGGAAGAAAAAATAATAAGGAAAGAGAAACTGGTAATTACAGAAAAAATAAGTATTTAAAAATAACAAAATGATAGAGGATAAAAGACACAGTTGCCATATGGAGCTTTTCAGTAATCCCTCTCTTTTCTAGGAATCACTTTAGTGAATGAGAGGCAGCTTTCCTGTGGAGGTTAGTGCTGTATTACTGAAGCCTTTGCCTAAACATTTCTAATGTTATTGAGGATATACTTTTGGTTCTTTGGAGAGTGACCTTAGAATCAGCTTAGGCCTCACACATGATGCCTCTGTGCATTTTGGATGGAGTTGTGTCAGGGCTGCAGTGAGGCCAGTACAACTATCCTGCAGGGGGAGATGTTCTGGCTCAACCATAGTTCTTGAGGCTTGGGATGGCTAGAAAGTGAGACTTGTTGCCATCGTCTCTCCATGAACTCAAAAGAAAAGAAAAATGTTGGTACAAGGAAAGGCTGGAGGAACAGATAGGAAAGAGAGCTAGAAAGAGAAACAGACAAGAAAAAAAGACCGTTATAGTTTATTTTTAAATAAATATTCTTCCCCGCATTTGTAAACCCCCCATTAGCCTTCCTGCTTTTAACTCTACATTGTTTGAATCCCTTCACACTGCCAGAGGAAAATCACACTTACTGTCTGAGTCACTAGAATTGGTGTTTACAAGGGACTACCATTCTACTTCAATCTGGTTTCTGTCTTCAAAATAAAACCACAAAAAGTAAATATTGTGGGTTACTCATCCTTGTCAGCAGAGCATGAAACTTGGCCAATGCAATTCTCAGTGTGACATTCAGAGTTTAAAAAAAATAAACAATGGCTGTATTCTGACTACCCATGGCCTTGGATAAATCAATTAAAGCTAGTTGTGCCATTTATCCACAGGCCGGAGCAGCTCCTGGGGGGTGGCGATTGTCCACAATCTCAGTGTTCCAGGCAGTACAGAGGGAGTGTGCATGCTGCAGCAACACACAGGATGGNCGTCTTCAAAATAAAACCACAGAAAGCAAATATTGTGGGTTACTCATCCTTGTCAGCAGAGCATGAAACTTGGCCAATGCAATTCTCAGTGTGACATTCAGAGTTTAAAAAAAATAAACAATGGCTGTATTCTGACTCCCCATGGCCTTGGATAAATCAATTAAAGTTAGTTGTGCCATTTATCTACAGGCCGGAGCAGCTCCTGGGGGGTGGCGATTGTCCGCAATCTCAGTGTTCCAGGCAGTACAGAGGGAGTGTGCATGCTGCAGCAACACACAGGATGGAGCAGCCTGCTTCCCTCTCTGCAGGCTGTTATAGGGAAGGGACAGCTATGGTCCCACTTCTTTCCTACTATGGGCTTTGCATAGGAGAGGCGGAGGAGGGAAGTTCTTTGTACCTTCTCTCAAACTCTAGGGCAAGGGAGACGCTGGCCTTCAAAGACAGATAGATGCCAACAAGACCAGGCAAACTGGGAAACCTTGCAGAGGACATCACCTGGTTGGTTGGTTAATTTTTAATTAACTTACTTTTTACGGGCATCATGTAAGAAGTGAGTCTTTCAGAGGGACTTGACGAAGGATAGGATGGTGGCTGGTGAAACTGGATGGGGAAGGCNAAAGACCAGGCAAACTGGGAAACCTTGCAGAGGACATCACCTGCTTGGTTGGTTAATTTTTAATTAACTTACTTTTTACAGGCATCATGTAAGAAGTGAGTCTTTCAGAGGGACTTGACGAAGGATAGGATGGTGGCTGGTGAAACTGGATGGGGAAGGCTTTCCAGACGTAAGGTGGTCACATGACTAATTTGCAACAGCTCTATTACAGAGGGGAGGAGCTCTGGAAGACCCAGAAGAGACCAGTAATAAGTGTATCCCTGAGGAAAAGCCACACTAGTAAGAGGCACCACAGCATTGCATCTGCTTTCAGTTCTCTCCCTTCCCATATTGGACCAGGCCAACGAGCCTACTCTCTGGAGAAAGGTCCACCAGGTCAATTATTAAGGAGGCTTTGGCAAAATCGTCTGGGTCATCAAAAACCCACACCAATCTCAGGAAGGACAAACATTAAATATATTAACATTAAATACATTAAATAATCCTTGAAGATAAATTCAGAGAGAGAGATTGATTGTTCGCGGTGATGAGGCTGGGTGCATAGCAGGGGAACGGAGTGCTTAGTTTTGGACACACTGGATTGATCAAAGGTTTCACGCTTTGGGGGTGGAGCAGTCTCTGAAAATACCAGTTGTAAGTTACCCACCCTGGCTGGGGCTGTTTCTCAGTTTGCTTATGTTTGTGTCATGGTCTGAGGTTGTCACTGGGTGACTGGCCCCCTTTAAGGGGAGATGGGGGCTAGCCCCACCTGTGTCATAATTAATTAGCTGCTTCACAGCCTGAGGGGTTGGCAGTAAGGAGAGTCAGGTGGTAATGGATACCTGGGCCTCATAAAAGGGCTGAGAGGGAGAGAGCTGTCTGGGCTACAGAACCATAAGGAGGAGGCAGGCAGAGTCCCGTGGAAGGCCCTGACCCAAATTCTGCAAGAGATGAGGGTATTCCAGGGGAACCAGCCTAGGAGCCAGTGTTCTTTAGGGGAGCAAGGAAGGATACGAGTGGAGCCCAGGAAGCGGACCTGGGGGCCGAAAGACACTGAGAATGGTACACCAGCCTGGGGGGCCATCTGGGGGCCAAGTACGTTATAGAGGAGCAGAGGAAAGAGTCAAAGGGAGCCTAGAAAGGGGCTGAGAAGCCCATGAAGAGTGGGAGAACCTTTTGTGTGTTGGGACTGACTTTTGCTGTGTTTGTTTGTTTGACTTAGGGCATGTCTACTCTTGCGCTGCTGCAGTGCGTGTGGTGAAGACGCTCTATGCCGACGGGGGAGAGCTCTCCTGTCGCATTTAAAAAAAACACCCCCGCAAGCGGCAGAGGCGATGTCGGTAGGAGAAGCTCTCCCGCCCGCAGAGCGCTGTGCATGCTAGCACTTATGCTGGTGAAACTTATGGCGCTCGGGGGGGTGGAATATTCACACCCTTGAGTGACAGAAGTTTTGCCGACATAAGCGGTAGGGTAGACATAGCCTTAGCCAGAGGGTTAAGCCACATCTCCAGCACTGACCCGTATGTGGAACGCTGAGGAGACCCATCCTGGGGAAGGAAAGTGAGGCAGGGAATGCTTAAGCAGAAGGGGGCGCTATGGGATAGTCATGCCCTATGACAGAGTAATAATAAGACATGCATTACAGACGAGCTCTCCAAATGTTCTTGGGCAGTCCTGGCTGTAACCTTATGTATGTAGGCTACCAACAGCTAGGATAAAGGATTTGAGAATGTGGCTGACATGGGTATGCATCTCCTCTCAGTGATAGCTGCAGCACTGATTGTCCAGACAGGCTTTGCCCTGGATGCAATGGGAACTGTAAGGTGCTGAAGCCCCTGGAGGAGGTTGCTAGGATGATGGGGGTGCTAGGATTTCAGCACCGTTGGAAACACTCAGCACTGCTCAGCGAGGGGGGAAAACTGTCCAAAGAGAAGAAGAAAATGACTGAGATGCACATCCCTGCACATCCTCACCTACCTGAATCTCATCATCATATGCAAATCACTCATCACTATATGCTAATGAGGTCTGTGCACGCAGGGAAGTTCTTGGAAAAGGTGAGAGACTTTTAGGAAGGCGCTTAGTGTCCCAAAATACATACATAGCATGGCCGATGCATCAGGCGCAGGATGTTAACAATGACTCTGCACATGGCAATGGAGCTGACCACCACAAGAAGAACAAAAGATCGTCAGTCTCAGTAAGTATGACTTCAGTCTTGACCCAGCCAGAATGCATACATGTTTTACACTGACATTTGTAATAAAACTACTGCTTTCTATTACCTGTTTGCCCGGCATGGCTGCTTGGTGCTTAGGGAAATGTTGAGCCAAGACACCATATGTCCTGCTTCATGTACTTGTGTGGCAGCCCTGACAGAGGAGAGGGCATGGTAGTTGACTACCACAAGGAATCATCTTGTGACTCCTCAGGTAGTTGTGCATTAGGCATAATTATCTCAAAGGGTCCTTGCAGTGTGTATGCGGGCCAATGGGCACTTAACCATGCCCTAGCCCTGCCCTCAGACAGAGTGCACAGTACTCAGGGGCTTGACAAGGCCTTATGCGCTGTTGAAAATGCCTTGAGCATCTAAAGGAGATGAGAGTGGGGATGCTGTAGGACACCCAAACCACCAATGTGGACAATGCAAGCTTCTGCAAATGTCAGCCAGAGCTTTAAGCACAAAACTGGCTGCTTGGCACTAACTTTCACTGACCGCGTGCCTCTACTGTGACTTCCTCCTCTGTGCCACTAAGTTTAAGTTCAGAGCTCAAACGAGCTTGCATGCGGCTATTGTGCTCTTGTCAGTATTTCTAACATAAAAGATAGGCAGCTAACTAGAAATGGTTATTTGTATGGCTGGTTACAATCAGGTGTTTCTCTGAACTCTGTGGGTCTTGGCTTTCATTCAGCAAATAAAAATGATCAGGCTTAGGTTATTCAACCTGGAACTTGGGTAGAGTCCAACTATAAATTATAATAGAGCACCAGGCCATTTCCTTTACATGCAAATTAGTTTCTCGTGGAGGGCATCATGATCAAATTTCACTTGTTTCCAAAGCCAGTTCCAATAGGCTTGTAAGTGGAGGAAATTCCTTGCTCTGGAGGAAGCACATAATTTACTGGGTAAACAACCCTACCCAAGGCAAGGCTCATTCTTCTTTAGATCCAAACCATGGCTAGGAAGATTTTTGGTTGTTTGTTTGTAAAGAAATGAAGCTGTTTCCAAGGACTCCGTGGCACCTGCCACCCTGACTAGCAACTGCTGAAGCCCTCAGAATCTCAGCACCACTTCCCAAACTGAAGCAATTTAAAGATTTAGGGTCAAATCCTGTCTCCATTCCTTTGTGGTCATAGAGGTCCCGGGCTGCAGTAGAACTGGTGAGGAAGGGAAGAAGGCTGTGATCCTGGTCAAAGGTTCTGAACCCCGCCAGCCTGCTATGGAGCTAATCAGGAGTTTCCTGAACTCCAGCATGCAAGAGGGTTGGGGCTGGCTAAGTGGAGGACCAGGGATGAGGCTTGGGAGATCCACAGAGCTGCAGATACACTAGCGTAAGTGCAATCCTGGGACTGGTGGAGGAGCTGTGGCAGCTATGCCAGTCTTCAGGCTAATGTGACTGCAAAACAGTTCTGTTGCTACTCCGAGGCCAGGAGGGGGATTCTTCCCTCCCCCCGCATTCCTTGTAGCTCTTTCCCTGTGCTTTCTGCCTATTCTGCCAGGGAAGCAGTAACCTCCTCCAGGGAAGATCTCATTTATCCTCCTCAAAGACTCTCCTAAAAAGAGGCCTTTGAAGAGAGAGCATCCAGAAGGTGTTAGTAGTAAGCGGGATGGGTTTCATTGTGGGTTATGATGCAAACAAAGTGTTTGTGAGCAAAAGAATTCTTTAAAATGGGCAAATGTCTTTTGGTGTATTCAATGGGCCTTAATCCACATTACAACCTCATGCATTCAAAAGTGGAGTCGGGCCCCAAAATTTCATGAGATTGGCTTTAAAAAAGCATGAGATTTAAAAATAATAAATTCAGGGGGTTATTATTTTCCTTCAAGTGTTTCAGCCTTTAGGGGTCACATTTTCAAGTTTTTTCTCTGCAATCATCAGGGCATTTTTTAAATTAAGGTTGAAAGTCTCATGTAATCACATGACTCCAGGAGCTGAGGCTTTAAGGAAAACACCAAAATACTGGGAGACTTACCAACTCTCATGATTTTATTGCAACATTTCATTTCTCATGAAATTAGGGGCAAAATGACAACAGGTTTTGGATCAGGAACTTAATTAAATATATTGCAATTTAAAGATACTAACTGGTGGCTTTATGCCACCTCCATCTGGCCAAGCTGGGGGACACTTAAGTGGCTTAAATGCCAAGCACAGCTCAGCCAGAGCAGAGGAGATGGCCTCCTGTTTCCTGACATAAAGGAAGGCAGAAACAGAAGAAAAATCACAGACCTATACTAGCACTAGCGGAATTCCTTACTACAGACATAGCTGGAGCCAATAGAAGGAGTTTTTCTGGTGGTATAACAACACCACCTTCCTAATGACATTAGCGATGCTGACAAAAGCACTCTTCTAGCCCAGAGTTGCATCTACACTGAGGGTTTTGCTGGCATAGTTATATCAGTTTAGGGGGGCTTTTGGTTCCCCCCTCCCATATCTGACCAACATAGTTATGCTAGCAAAACTTGGTTGTGTACAGGCTACAGTCCAAACGATAAATCAAAGGCGTATTGCTGCCAGCAAAGGGGGCCAAAGGGAAACGGATTGCCATCAGGGGAGAAGAGGGACAGTCTCGAGAACAAGAAGACTGCTCGAACGGGGGACATTATTTACCAGAGGTTTTTGGGCAGGGGTGCATGCAACATCAAGAGGGCAAAGGACTGTGAGTGAAGAAATGTGAGCTGTTTTTCCACAGACTAATTGAGTAACCTAGGGCGAGTTATTTCACTTTCGAATGATGCCGTTTCCCTATGTGTAAAATGGAGCTAGCTATGCTCACCTTCTTGCAGAAAGGGCTTTGAGACGAATGGGACTAAACGTTTTAGGCTTTGTAACTTATCGCTATTTTGGTTTGTTTAAGGCTAAATTAGAGCACAAATTGAACAACAGAACACTCGTTTCCTGCTGCAATGTTTATTTATGCAACCAGCCTCTTAATGTGTGCTATGAATTAGACTTGGAGACATGCCAGAATCAACACTGCAATACTTTTTATACTCCCTGCTTTGAGTATCTGGTGTTGGATTTTCCCACGCTGAGGATTTCACTGTGTCTCTTCCTTTATGGAGGTGGATGTTATTGGTTTTTGGGAAAAGACAAAAAGAATCCACTGTTTCGTAACCTCAGACCTGGCATAACAAGGGAACACATTCTTCTCTCAAAGAGGATTCCTTGTCCATGAGGTACAGCTCATAATAAAGGGCAGAAAACTTCCCAGAGCTCCCATCATTAAAGGCTATGTATGCTTTATAAATCCCCTTCATAAGGTGCTGCTGTGGCCTACCAGTTCTGCAGCCTCCTGCCTGCCCCTTCTCACCCCCTTTGAGGTGCCATACATCCTCAGGGAGGTGGGGAAGGAGCAGTCCCTGTAAAGATCCTTGTGGACCCATGTAAATGCCAGCTGGAATCTGGCCTGCGGACTGTAATTCCCAAAGTAATTCCTTTTCTGAGTGTTCAAGTGAATTTTTGGATGTGGGTTCTCCCAGGAGCTGTTGCTCTGTAGTGTCCTCAATGTCTGTTGGATCTCCTCATGCATACTAAGGTATGTTCAGGGCTTGGTCAAAAGCAAAACCCTATTACTCTTTTTTGTAAACTTTGTCTAAAAGTTACTGGTGTGGTGGACGGTTATCAGAGGGATAGACTTGTTCCCGGCCACCCTGGGGCCAAGCTCTGAGGAGTGTGAGGAGTAATGGAGAGAATACAGGGGATACATCAACTCATCTAGATATTTGCCTAGTTTTACAACAGGCTCCATAAAAAGCACTAATGAAGTCAGTCCAAACTAAAATTTCATACAGACACTGACTTGTTTATTCTGCTCTGTATGCTCTACTGAAACGTAAGTACAATATTTATATTCCAATGGATTTATTTTAGAATTATATGGTAAAATGAGAAAATAAGCAATGTGTCAGTAACCGTGTGGCTGTGACACTTGGATTTTGATGTCTGATTTTGTAAGCAAGTAGTTTTGAAGGGAGGTGAAACTTGGGGAATGCAGGACGAATCAGACTCCTGAGAGGGGCACAGTCGTCTGGAAAGGTTGAGAGCTACTGCTATAGAGAGCAGCCATCCGCACCATTAATTGATCACTTTCAGAACTGTGGAGACAGAACCCCATGGAGCACCCAGAGAATAAGGTCAGGAGTGTGCATGGCTTTGAACCAACAGAGTCCCCTATGTGCCTCAGACCAGGTCCCATGGGTTCTGCTACCCTCTGCTCATTGAGCTAGCATTTGGCCATCATTTTGAGAAATGCCAACTTAACCCTAACTGGGTTACTTCCACCTGCTGCAAATCTGCCGTTGAGCTCTACCTGAGTTTGGAAACTGGGTAGAGATACATAAGACCGGTCATACTGGGTCAGACCAAAGGTCCATCCAGCCCAGTACCCTGTCTTCCGACAGTGGCCAATGCCAGGTGCCCCAGAGGGAATGAACAGAACAGGGAATCGTCACGTGATCCATCCCCTGTCGCCCATTCCCAGCTAATAGCCATTGATGGACCGATCCTCCAGGAATTTATCTAGTTCTTTTTTTAAACCTTGATATTTTTATACCCTGACCTTTTCTGATGACAAAGATCGAGCCAAGTGCCAACAACTATGGAACAGAACACGTCTATTTTTTTAAGCATATCGTTTAATGTAAAAATGATTGAATTCCAACATGCACAGGAATAAGAAAATTGCAACATGACCCTCAACATTTTTCCATTCATTGAACAAAATAAATAAAATAATTAACATAACAACGAAATCCTAACACACACACACACACACACACACACACACACACACACACACAGACACACACACACACACAACAGCAGGAACATGAAATATTCTATCTTCATAAGGAATTAGCATATTAGAAAAAAAATCCAGATGAATCAAAATCACTTAAATAAATAAAGTTTGAGGTTTTTTTCTACTCAAATATTAACTTTTTAAATAGAGAGCGAGAGATAAAAACATTGATGTGCTATTGCACAATAAATAATGCTCCCCAAATAAGAGCACTTTGGCTGCTTCATTTCGGAAAGCCACAAAATCCCATCAGTAGCTAGCCTCAGGCTGGCTATGACTCAGTGCTGTTGATGCAACATACCAGTGCAGGGGAGGGGTAACTGTTCCCAGTTTACTGCTCTAACAGTGACAGAGCAAGGCCTAGAATAAATACAGCGGTGCTGCAAATGCATTGCACTCATACAACCCTGTTCAGCTTAAGTGGTTTCCAAAGGGTCTTCATTTCCCTCAGCAAATCACTTTTCCCTATCCAGTGTTTTCAGCTTCAGAATGTGGCATATCCCATGGACAACTGAGCCTTTAAATATATATATATATATATATATATATATATATCTTTCTTAAACTGAAGCACCTCAATAAATAAATACATAAATAGAAAATAGATACTGCTAGCTGGAGTCTGCCTGAAAACATGTTAACAGAAGGAGGTAGGCTGCTTGCAGATGGACTGGCATTTTCACAGAGATGTTTCCTTCAAGGGGAAACTGGAGAACATCAGAGATTTTTCTTCTTTGGCTTCTCTTAGCGTTTTGCCTCACCATTGGCTTGAGCTCTGTAAAGAGAGGGAGAAAAGGAATAGCTTAGAAACCTGTTCATGGAACAATTGCCACTAGTTAGAACATGAGAACTCTTAGCCTGCTCTTCACCATATCAGTGAAACTTCATTAACTTTGACGTAGTTACTCTTGGTTCACAGCAGAGGAAAAATCAGGCAGGGGGCGGGGGGCACCCTGGTTTTTCAGAAGCACTGAGCACCTGTGAGTCCAATTGTCTCCAGAAGGAGTTGCAGCTGCCCAGTATATGTGGCCATTATCAGTGACTTCCCCAAGCTCACACAGGAAGTCTGGGGCAGAGCAGGGAACAGGAAGAACCTAGTTCCATAATCTAACCACTAGGACACCTTTAAGGTAGGATATGGTGATTATTTATTTACTGGCTTGAGAGAGACAAGTTTTGGGAAAGGTTATTATGCCCTGAGAAGAGGTAACTCTTATGCAGTTTGTGCTAAGGAACCACCTAGTTGTTCTTTTGAAATAATTTTTCATGAAATCCTTCTGAGAATGAATGACTCACTTGTCCAAAATTGCTTTAATGATGATCTGCACCCATGGAGCAGTGGGATCCAAGCACAATTCTCTGCCGTCCTTAAGAGTAGCACTGCAAAGAAGGAAAACAAAGGTCAGGCATCTGTCGACTTGGTGGACTCTGTGGACTCTCATCAGGGTCTCTTTCAACCTTTTAAAATACAGGCACGGCTGGTGTCAATTGACATAGTTCCATTGACTTCACTAGAGAGCTCCACCAATTTACACGAGCTGAGGATCTGGCCCTACATCATTTGTTTGCTTTAAAATGTTCCAGGTGTGCAAAAAAAAAAAAAAAAAAAACACACCTCCCTCCCCCTCTATATATATGCATTCAAGTTTTTTTTAATATTGCCTGGTATCTCTCTCTCTTTCTCTGTACATGTGTGTATATATAAAATGTCTTTGTCTGCATTGGTATTGCTTTTTACATAAAGGGCTGAATCCTGCATTCCTCCGTCAGGGAAACCACTTATGTACTCAGTGGAGAATTTTCAGTGGGAGTTTTGCCTGCAGAAGGACTGGAGGAATTGGGTTGAAAGGTTGTATTGGGTATTAATAATTTTTCCTGCCCTTCTAATGCGGGTTCTAGCACTCTATAGATAATGCCCATTGTTCCCCATTGGGATTTGTATTTCCACCCCAGAGATGCTGGATGCTATGAAAAGCAAAGTGAAATACCTACAATAATGTCTTTAGAAAGAATAAAAATGACTCTTAGGGAGTCTCCCTGGATGGTGTGGTCTGCTAGTGCTCCTCACCCCTTTGAAAACTCCTGGACCAGCACAATGCAAAGCAGTCTCCTCCTAGTTTAGCAGCAGGTAGAATTTTGCAAAACTACTTACATGATTTCAGTGTTCTGGCAGTGAGGTCCGCTCGGGGTCAGCTTCACGTCCCGAATGTTCCTGGGACGGATGAAGTTGGAATGGAAGTTGATGCACTGGCATCGGAGCTCATTCCCCATCCCTGCCAGACTCATCCCTGGAAAAGAACAAGAGTTGTCGGGTTAGCTGAGTATCTCGCCATCTATACATGTGAAGCAGCACGCTTGGTTTTGCTTGTTGCTTGATCAGCCATGCTTGCTCTCTGTTTTTTCACAAGGGTCTTGGCTAAAAGGTTACCTTTGTCCTCACCTCTAAAACCTAATTATGAAAAGGTATGGAGAGCGCTTGATGCTGCTGCAAAATAATGTTTGGATTTGTTTTAAAGACCTTTCTAAGTCACCAGTTTTTCTTTTTTTAAACCTGCTCTTACTTGGCCAGATTCTGATCTAGTTACAATGATGATGAGCCTAGATTTAAAATCATGGGACTGAGGATAAGATCTGGCCCCTTGCGTTTCATCAGTTTTGAGGACTATCTCTGATCATGTTCTGTGCTCCTATTGCTTATTCCCCACTCCAAGTTGCATCCTCCAGTGTTTGAGACAACGTGGTGTCACAAACAGGTTGATGACATCATGCAGGGAAGAAGCAAGAGGCGCAGATGAACATTGTAATCAGACGAGCCCGCCTTCACTCAAATGTCTTTAGACCCAGGGGAAAAGCAGATTGTGAGAATGAGGCAGAAGCATAACTTTCTATAGCAAAGAGACTATTTCTCAAACTTTTCCACCAGGTGTCAGCAGCTCTTCAGAGCAGTGACTGATTTACAGCTCTCTCCAATGAAGATCATTTGGAAAAAGTTTTAACAAGACCTCAACTTTTTAAAAATAAGCCTAAGAATGTCTCTGCGTGCATAGTATGCACATAACTAAGCAAAGTCAGGTGAGCCTGAGGGAGGATTTTGCTTACCTTCTGACACCGCTGCGTAGGTTAGGAAAAGAGCCAAGACAGCAACAACCAGCTTGCCGTTCATGCTGAGAGGCGAGGCGAGCTTTTCTCCTGGATTCTTCTGCTCTGCTTGCTAGGAAGGAGCAGTGAGCTCTCTTGTTGTCTCGGAAGATTTCTGATGTCTGAACTGTGTAACCCAACCCTCTTATATACTGTCCGGGGTGTGCGAGGCAGCTCCGTGTTTAGATTGTGTCAGGAAATTCCCAAAGTGTGCAAGACGCTATTGCAAAATGAGTCACATGGCTTTGGCCAAACCCCTTCCTAGATGAGCCTGAAATTAGGTATCTTTCGAATCAAGCTCCTTATGAATGAATTAAATATAAAAGATGTACAAAATCGCTGTGTAGTTAGCTCAGTGTAACTGGTGGGTTTCTATAAATCATTATTATTCTTTTATTATTAATATGACTATCCCTTTATATTCTTTTGTCTTATCATGTGGCTGGTTAAGAAGACATTCAACTGGTGACTTTCCCTGAGCATTTCTTTGATTGGATATGCTGGGAGGGTTAGTAGAAATGAACTATGCTTTAAATCCAGTGGCCTGTCTCACACGCAGCTATATATATATTTTTTCCCTCTTTCTGAATGTGGAGTTAGCTCCTACTTTTCTCCTTACATTGATTTTAAAAACCTGAAATCCTGGCCGCACTGAAATCAAGGTCAAAACTCCACACCGACTTCAGTGGGGCCAGGAGTTTTGACCCTCTGTTTGTTGGATATAGTCTTAGTCTTATTCTCTGGCATTTTTTCCTCCACACCCTAACCAGGAGTTTTCCTCTAACACAATAGTGCTCTGTAGAGTCCTCAATGTCTGTTGACGCTCCTCATACATACTAAGGTATGTTCAGGGCTTGGTCAAAAGCAAAATCCTATTACTCTTTTTTGTAAACTTTGTCTAAAAGTTACTGGTATGGTGGATGGTTATCAGATGGACAGACTTGTTCCCAGTCACTCTGGGGCCAAGTTCTGAGGAGTGTGAGGAGTAATGGAGAGAATGAGACCGTAGTGGGCAAGTGGAAAGCATCTGCCCCTGGATGACTCCACATGGCCTGCGGCAAGGTGCTCTACAGGGCCACACCACCCCTGGGTTCCCTCCATTTCTATCATCTCACTGCTAGTACTCTGACAGCAGTATGCTCAGGCCTACAAGCTACGGCCTACGCTGCCCTAGAAAAGGTTTGCCAGTATAGCTGAACTGGCAGAGCTACACTGCCAAACGATTCTAGTGTAGATGCACCGTATACCGGCAAAAGAGGGCTGTTGTCAGTGTAGCTTATACTGGTTCCCTGAACAAAATTAGCTATGCTGACATATGGACTTTTTTGCCAGGATAACTGAATCTACACTTTTCAGAGTGGTAGCCGTGTTCCTCTGTATCATCAAAAACAACGAGGAGTCCTTGTGGCACTGTAGAGACTAACAATTTTATTTGGGAATAAACTTTCATGGGCAAGAACCCACTTCATCAGATGCATGGAGTGGAAAATACAGGAGCAGGTATAAATACATGAAAGGATGTGAGTTGCCTTACCAAGTGTGAGGTTAGTCTAACGAGACAATTCAATTGACATCAGCATACCAAGGGAGGAAAAATAACTTTTGAAGTGGTAATGAGAGTGGCCCATTTCAGACAGTTGGCAATAAGGTGTGAGTAACAATAGGGGGAAATTAGTATTGGGGAAATTAGGTTTAGGTTTTGTAATGACCCAACCACTCCCAGTCTTTATTCAGGCCTAATCTGATGGTGTCCAGTTTGCAAATTATTCCAGTTCTGCAGTTTCACGTTGGAGTCTGTTTTTGAAGTCTTTTTGTTGAAGAATTGCCACTTTTAGGTCTGTTATTGAGTGACCAGGGAGACTGAAGTGTTCTCCTACTGGTTTTTGAATGCTGTGATTCCTGATGTCAGATTTGTGTCCATTTATTCTTTTGCGTAGAGACTGTCCAGTTTGGCCAATGTATATGGCAGAGGGGCATTGCTGGCACATGATGGCATATATCACATTGGTGCAGATGAATGAGCCCCTGATGCTGTGGCTGATGTGGTTAGGTCCTATGATGGTGTCCCTTGAATATATATGTGGACAGAGTTGGCACCGGGGTTTGTTGCAGGGTTTGGTTCCTGGGTTGGTGTTTGTGTTGTGTGGTATGTAGTTGCTGGTGAGTATTTGCTTCAGGTTGGGGGGCTGTCTGTGAGCGAGGACTGGCCTGTCTCCCAAGGTCTGAGAGAGTGAGGGATCATCCTTCAGGATAGGTTGTAGATCCTTGATGATGCTCTGGAGAGGTTTTAGTTGGGGGCAGTAGGTGACGGCTAGTGGCGTTCTGTTACTTTCTTTATTGGGCCTATCTTGTAGTAGGTGACTTCTGGGTACCCTTCTGGCTCTGTCAATCTGTTTCTTCACTTCACCAGGTGGGTATTTTAGTTTTAAGAACACTTGATAGAGATCCTGTAGGTGTCTGTCTCTGTCTGAGGGATCGGAGCAAATGCGGTTGTATCTTAGAGCTTGGCTGTAGACAATGGATCGTGTGGTGTGGTCTGGATAAAAGCTGGAGGCATGTAGGTAAGTATAGCGGTCAGTAGGTTTCTGGTATAGGGTGGTTTTTATGTGACCATCACTTATTTGCACAGTAGTGTCCAGGAAGTGGATCTCTTATGTGGACTGGTCCAGGCTGAGGTTGATGGTGGGGTGGAAATTGTTGAAATCTTGGTGGAATTCCTCAAGGGCCTCCTTCCCATGGGTCCAGATGATGAAGATGTCATCAATGTAGCGCAAGTAGAGTAGGGGCGTTAGGGGACGAGAGCTGAGGAAGCGTTATTCTGAGTCAGCCATAAAAATGTTGGCATACTGTGGGGCCATGTGGGTACCCATAGCAGTGCCGCTGACTTGAAGGTATAAATTGTCTCCAAATCTGAAATAGTTCTGGGTGAGGACAAAGTCACAAAGTTCAGCCACCAGGTTTGCCGTGACATTATCGGGGATAGTGTTCCTGATGGCTTGCAGTCCATCTTGGTGTGGAATGTTGGTGTAGAGGGCTTCTACATCCATAGTGGCCAGGATGGTGTTTTCTGGAAGATCACTAAAGGACTGTAGTTTCCTCAGGAAGTCAGTGGTGTCTCGAAGATAGCTGGGAGTGCTGGTAGCGTAGGGCCTGAGGAGAGAGTCTACATAGCCAGATAATCCTGCTGTCAGGGTGCCAATGCCTGAGATGATGGGGCGTCCACGATTTTGGGTAGCAGATAGAATACCCCTGGTCGGGGCTCTAGGGGTGTGTCAGTATAGATTTGTTCTTGTGTTTCTTTAGGGAGTTTCTTGAGCAGATGTTGTAGTTTCTTTAGGACTTTTGCCAGTTTAGAAATGTTGTTGTAAAAAATTCTTTAGTTTCTAGTGTAGACCTGTCCTTAATCTTACATTTATTCCCAATGCCAAACAAGCTCCATTCTTATGACATATTCCCAGGAGCACAAGTAATCCCACCTTTAGGATAACTGAGGTAAGTAGGTACAACCAAACACTTCTAACTGATAGGGATCTGTACATTGAACAGCTGCCTTTTGGATTATACCTTTTGCTGGTTTATTTTATGCCAGTATGTGTCAGCTGTTAGTCAGGACGCATTTAGATTGCAATACACATCAGTTCTCTGTTTGTTATATCCCTTTGTCGTATTTACTTAAGGAATTACCATAGTTCTGTGTGTCTTTCTTATTGCTGGCAATGAACAATTAGGAGTCACAGCTGTCCCTTTACGGTGGTTCATTTAGAGAAGAATGGTAGATCAGCTCTTATTTTATCTCAATTGTATATTCCGCCCCAGAAATGTCAACTATTTTTTGCATGTAGTGTATTGAAGTCTAAGGGAGCTGAAGTCTATAAAGCATAACTTAGAAAATAGCTTTGTTTTCCTCTCGGAATGTGGCTGGTGAACCATAGTCATGATCTGAACCACAGTGCTTAATTAAAGGAAGAAGGTCCATGGTGGAAAGAATAGCGGGACTAAGGGCAAGCGCATCACAGTGAATCTGATTCCTACACTAGTTTGTGGCCTTCATCTTCTCCTGTGCTGGGGCAGCCGTGTGCCACTCCAGTGTGTGACCCTGCCCCATCAGACTGGCTTCCCAGCCAGATCGTTCCATCTCTGGGGAATTGCTAAGTGGCCCATGTAAAGCCTCCTTGCAGCTCTAGGGAGGGTTTCTGCCACTGCCTGTGAATTTTAAACTGCTTTTACTTGCGGCGGGACACCAGCTCAGTTCAGAGCTGCTTCCAGATTGGCGGGGTGTGTGTGTGTGATGATATAAAAGTGAGTGAAGCCAACGTTTCCACTCTCCCTACACAGCAGCACTCAGGGCCAGCTTTTTAAAGGCATCTAAGCACCTACCGTTGCAGTTAGGTGCCTAATCGAATTTTCAAAAGCACCCAGATGCCTTCATCCCTGGGGAGAGGCACAGCACACAGGTCTTTAGGGGCCTAAAGATGAAGACAGGGGCCTAGTTGGATTTTCAACAGCGCCTAATCAGGCTAAGTGCCTAACTCTCATTGAAACCAACAGAATTAGGCACCTAACCTGCTTAGGTGCATGTGAAAATCCCATTAGAAGCCTCAATACCCCTGTAAATCTCGCCTTGAGTGCACCTGACTCAGTGGAGGTATGCTCCTGATTGATATCAGTATAGTTGAGATCTGAATCTGTTTCCTCTTCTTGAGCTACTGGGCTCTTTAAAAAGCAAACAAAAAAATAACTGGAGAGAACATAACACTTTACAAATTGGTGTTGTGACTCAGACCAGTTACTTGGTTTTGCAAGACTACGGTATTTCGGGGATTATTGTTAGAGGGAGAAAACATTGGATTTCCAACATTGCGATGCAGAGCATTTTATCTTTAGCGAGATAACCAGAGTCAAGGACCTTGGCTTTATCTGCCTGCAGGACAAATGACTGACATCTGGAGCGAGGTCAAGTCCATCTAGCCACTTAAAAGAAGAGAGAGGGAGAGAGAAAGAAGGGCTGGGGCTCCAAAATAACCTACGTGTCGAAAAGAATTACCGGATTTCCACATAAGTGCAGCAGTGACTACTATCAAAGCAAGGTTCAGGAAGCTGAAGAGCTGAACTAATCCAATTTCAAATATCCGAGTCAGGGCCGGATTAAGGTTATGAGGGGCCTCAGGCTAATGGGAGGGTAGGGCCTAGGTATGAATGAAAAAAAAATTATGAAGTCCTCAAAGATTTCTCTACACACATTTACATATGTTTTTATTTATGTCAAATTAACAAGTTTATTCTATTCTCACGACACTCAATTCACCAAACAGATACTTCTGAGTAAGAGGTAGCACGAGGGATGCTACGCTGTCCTTCGCTTAGGCCTCCTTCCTCCTAGGGAGTGGAGTGCTCCTCTGTCTGAGGATGAACACTGCAGCATTCCCCATCCTGCTCACCTCTTTCCACCTTGTGCTTCTCCCTTCATCTCTCCACATGGCACAGTGCAAAGCCAAGCCCTGCAGATGTTTTCCCCAAGCTATGGCGTCTACACCACACACCCCGTCTCACTCTGGCTGCAGTCTGGAAGGCAGCCAGCTTTTATTATGTAAAAGAAAACAACTCCGGGGTAAACTCCACTGGAGTAGAGGAAGTAGTAGTGGGAAAATTACCTTGGGTGGCATTGTATTTTAGGCTGTCTTGTTGTGAAAGCTGCCTCCCAGTATTGCACTGGCTGAGGACAATGAGTTACTGTTTTCACATTGAACCCCAATATTATTTGTGGGATGATACCCAGTTCGTGTAGTTAATCTCCAGTGATTCACCCTATCAGGCCATTCTGTCACCAAGCTCTGCCACACTTAGAATCATAGAATAGAATCGTAGGACTGGCAGGGACCTCGAGAGGTCGTCTAGTCCAGTCCCCTGCTCTCATGGCTGGACTAAGTATTATCTATTCTAGAATGTGTGATCAGCAGCTCTGATTTGAGGTTTTTAAAGCATGAGTTCTGTGTGCACCAGCCCCCTAGGGTTTGCATTTATTTGTTTTAAGCTTTCTGTAAGAAAAAGGTAACAGCTAGAAGGGACACAGATCTTTAGATGGTTGCCCAGTTATAATATTTAGCACTTCTGTACTATGTTAGCTCTTCAAAAATCACTGTAAAAGCATTAAACAAACTTAATCTAAAGCCTTTCAGCTTTGGAATGACTAGGAGTTAACAAAAAAGAGCTATTCCCTGTTGTGTTCTCTGTCCCCCTGAACAAAAAGACTCCATTGAAAACCAGCATCTTAAAAGAACCATTAAGTATCTTTCAAAAGAACAATCCAACCACGGCTGCTGTAGTGACACCCTTGTTACCTCACGCCTGGGGTTTGTTTAAAAGGCTGGTGTAGAATGAAGGGAAAGCTTCCTGTTTCGTTTGCATGTGTAAATCAAGCAGACCTTGCTTATTTTTTTCCCCTTAAAGTACTCAGAGTTTAGGGGAGGAAAGTGAATGAGATTCTGCTTATACCGGGTGTGAAAAAGCAGCTGGGACCAAAATCTATTCTTGTGCAAAAATCTGTTCTCCCTGAAGTCAATAAGGCTACACAGGTGTAACTGTCAGCGGGAATTGGCTGTGTTCTCATTCCCGTCTCGAATCACACACATTCCAGGCTTACCCAACATTTTCCACTTGGGAAAGAAGTTAGTTTGAGTTGGGGGCAGAAAAATGAGGACTAACTTCAGGTTTATTTAGCTTTTAAGTTTTTGGAATGAAACTCACAAGAAATCAAATGTGAAGTACTTTTATGATGGATTGAACTGCTAGAGAACCAGCAGAACCAGTCTTTAGCCTATTCCGCCAGTCTTTCTATCATAGCCTGCTAAGAAGTGGATTTAATATCCGTTAGGGAGAAACCTACAACATTGTGTCTTGAGCTTCCTCCAGTCCTTTTGCAACCCCTTAAAAGTACAAAGATGCGTTGGCCTGTGGAAGTAGGCTGAGCATAAGGAAAGAACTTGGTTGCCTGTGTATCCCAGTACAGAAAAATACATCAAAGAAAAAAATTGGATGTCTTTGATTTTGAGTACAGTTCAATACAGTATTGAACACAGTGCATCATAAATCTGAGGCCCCTCGATGGAAGGTTGTGTAAAAGTTAAAGTCCTGGTATCCAGAATGGGAGGTTTGTTTTTGTTTTTCCTACAAATGTGCGGGAGGGAATTCGTTCCTTAGACATGGGAGGGGCAATCGTTCTGGCTGGAGCTGGATGGCATGTGTGCAGGTTCTGTGCAAGCTTCCCACCCTACCGCTCTGGTACTGCCTCTTCCCCTTGCCCCGCCCTCCCACAGGCACTCACCAGCTGTCCAGAAACGGGACCCAGCACACATAGAAGGTGACGGCACTAGGACCGAGGAGGCAGTGCCCTGGAGCTGCCCGCCAGCCTCAGCCGAGGAGAGGGACAGAGGGAGCCTCTTCCCTCCCTGGCAGCTAAGCAGAGCTCCGGAGAAATCGGGGATGAGGGGAGTGGGAGGGGACGACAGTGCCTGCTCAAACTACACCCACGGCTGGCATGGGTTTCCATAGTGACCGGATTTATAGTGTCCAGTCACCAGTGTTAACCGGATCCCTGGCAGTGTGTTCCTGCAGCGCTGGGAGATGCTGCCGGCTGCCAGCTGAGCTCCTTCCAAGCCATGGGGCTGCTTTGCCTTTCCTGCTGGCAGGAGCACTCCAGCAGCTCCCTCCCCCTCACCCAGCCCCAGCCGTGCCCCCTGCCTGACCAGTAGGGCCTAAGGCTATAGCCTTATTAGCCTATGGGTTAATCCGGCCCTGATCAGAGTTGGGACTGAACCAAAAATCCCAGATCTCAATATCCCCAAATGTGGAGATGTTCAGATCCTAATTTTTCAATTCGGACCTCTCTAGTAAAAGTCTCATTGTTATTGCCAATGGATGAAAATGTTTCGTGATTCCATATATAATAACTTGCATGCTATGCTGTCCAGGACTTCCTTGTATAGGGAAAGCAAGCAGAGCTTGTAGGCAGAGGTGGGGGGCAAGAAATGGGAGATGAAACAGGAAGAGGAAGTAAAACCATAAAATACTAATATAATCTCTTGTTTATTAAAACAGTTTTTAAAATTAAATAAATATTATGAATCAGGAATTTCAAAGCACTCTGTTATGTTTAAAAGTCAGGTGACAGAGCGGAGGAGGTGGCTGTTGAATAGAGCACTCTGGAATTTGATTAGACTGCTGTTTAAGTAAACATAAGTGCCATGTAGGAAGTTTTTTTGCAACAACGTATAATCGCTTTAACTATTCCAGACCCTTTTAGCAGATAAAAGAACAGCAGCTTACCATGCCTCCGGTTTATTTATATGGCCATACCCTCAGAACTGATTAATGCCTGAGATGCTGCATTAAAAACGGTGATAATTTACTTTGACCAAGAAATAAGCCAAGTTGCAAATATTTGAGGCACTCTAACATCTACACTATATAAATCGCTTACTATCAAGCAGTAGGACAAATTTATTACATGTATCAATTTGTCAAATTCATCAACTTAATATTTGCTTAAAGAAATGTAAGGCAGGTGAGCATTTGGTTAAATATTTAATTAATTAAGAACAAAACCCTGTCACCGCCTCCCAAGCATTATGCAGGTGAAGATGTTTCCGTTCATCTACCTCACGTGAATCAGGAGGCGTGTTCATTTAGGGCCAGGTACTGTCACCATTACTCACACTGAGTAGTATCTTACTCCACAGGTTCTTGCATTGATTTCAGTGGGATTATTTGCAGAGTGTGATACTGGTGCTGAATCTGGCCCTTAGGAAGAAACTTCAGATGAGGTGTATCCATTGGGTAACAGAGCATTGTTTCACTAGCTCAAGGGTAGGCAACCTATGGCACGGGTGCTGAAGGCGGCACGCGACCTGATTTTCAGTGGCACTCACATGGCCTGGGTCCTGGCCACCGGTCCGGGGGGCTCTGCATTTTAATTTAATTTTAAATGAAGCTTCTTAAACATTTTTAAAACCTTATTTACTTTACATACAACAATAGTTTAGTTATATATTATAGACTTATAGAAAGAGACCGTCTAAAAACATTAAAATTATTACTGGCACGCAAAACCTTAAATTAGAGTGAATAAATGAAGACTCGGCACACCACTTCTGAAAGGTTGCCGACCCCTGCACTAGCTTCAAATTCCCTTTTAATACATCTGAAAGGTTGATCCTATGTGGCTTTTTCTGTAATGTACCGTGATGGTGCTCGAGGAGATAGAAACTGCTTAGAATCATAGAATCATAGAATCTCAGGGTTGGAAGGGACCTCAGGAGGTCATCTAGTCCAACCCCCTGCTCAAAGCAGGACCAAACCCAACTAAATCAGCCCAGCCAGGGCTTTGTCAAGCCTGACCTTAAAAACCTCTAAGGAAGGAGATTCCACTACCTCCCTAGGTAACCCATTCCAGTTCTTCACCACCCTACTAGTGAAAAAGTTTTTCCTAATGTCCAACCTAAACCTCCCCCTCTGCAACTTGAGACCATTACTCCTTGTTCTGTCATCTTCTATCACTGAGAACAGTCTAGATCCATCCTCTTTGGAACCCCCTTTCAGGTAGTTGAAAGCAGCTATCAAATCGCCCCTCATTCTTCTCTTCTGCAGACTAAACAATCCCAGTTCCCTCAGCCTCTCCTCGTAAGTCATGTGCTCCAGCCCCCTAATCATTTTTGTTGCCCTCCGCTGGACTCTCTCCAATTTATCCACATCCTTCTTGTAGTGTGGGGCCCAAAACTGGACACAGTACTCCAAATGAGGCCTCACCAGTGCTGAGTAGAGGGGAATGATCACATCCCTCGATCTGCTGGAAATGCCCCTACTTATACAACCCAAAATGCCATTAGCCTTCTTGGCAACAAGGGCACACTGTTGACTCATATTCAGCTTTTCGTCCACCGTAACCCCTAGGTCCTTTTCTGCAGAACTGCTGCCCAGCCATTCGGTCCCTAGTCTATAGCAGTGCATGGGATTCTTTCGTCCTAAATGCAGGACTCTGCACTTGTCCTTGTTGAACCTCATCATATTTCTTTTGGCCCAATCCTCTAATTTGTCTAGGTCCCTCTGTATCCTATCCCTACCCTCCAGCGTATCAACCACTCCTCCCAGTTTAGTGTCATCTGCAAACTTGCTAAGGGTGCAGTCCACACCATCTTCCAGATCGTTAATGAAGATATTGAATAAAACCGGCCCCAGCACCGACCCTTGGGGCACTCCACTTGATACCGGCTGCCAACTAGACAAGGAACCATTGATCACTACCCGTTGAGCCCGACCATCTAGCCAGTTTTCTATCCACCTTACCGTCCATTCATCCAGCCCATACTTCTTTAACTTGCTGGCAAGAATACTGTGGGAGACTGTATCAAAAGCTTTGCTAAAGTCCAGAAATAGCACATCCACTGCTTTCCCCTCATCCACAGAGCCGGTTATCTTATCATAGAAGGCAATTAGGTTAGTCAGGCATGACTTGCCCTTGGTGAATCCATGCTGACTGTTCCTGATCACTTTCCCCTCCTTTAAGTGGTTCAGGATTGATTCCTTGAGGACCTGTTCCATGATTTTTCCAGGGACTGAGGTGAGACTAACTGGCCTGTAGTTCCCTGGATCTTCCTTCTTCCCTTTCTTAAAGATGGGCACTACATTAGCTTTTTTCCAGTCGTCCGGGACCTCCCCCGATCGCCATGATTTTTCAAAGATAATGGCCAATGGCTCCGCAATCTCATCGGCCAACTCCTTTAGCACCCTCGGATGCAGCGCATCCGGCCCCATGGACTTGTGCTCGTCCAGCTTTCCTAAATAGTCCCGAACTACTACTTTCTCCACAGAGAGCTGGTCACCTCCTCCCCATACCGTGCTGCAGAGTGCAGCTGTCTGGGAGCTGACCTTGTCTGTGAAGACAGAGGCAAAAAAAGCATTTAGTACACTAGCTTTCTCCACATCCTCTGTCACTAGGTTCCCTCCCTCATTCAGCAAGGGGCCCACACTTTCCTTGACTTTCTTCTTGTTGCTAACATACCTAAAGAAACCCTTCTTGTTACTCCTAACATCTCCGGCTAGCTGCAACTCCAAGTGTGATTTGGCCTTCCTAATTTCACACCTGCATGCCTGAGCAATACTTTTATACTCCTCCCTGGTTATTTGTTCAATCTTCCACTTCTTGTAAGCTGTTTTTTTGTGTTTAAGACGAGCAAGGATTTCACTGTTAAGCCAAGCTGGTCGCCTGCCATATTTACTTTTCTTCCTACACATGGGGATGGTTTGTTCCTGCAACCTCAATAAGGTTTCTTTAAAATACAGCCAGCTTTCCTCTACTCCTTTCCCCCTCATGTTATTCTCCCAGGGGACCTTGCCCATCAGTTCCCTGAGGGAGTCAAAGTCTGCTTTTCTAAAGTCCAGGGTCTCTGTTCTACTGCTCTCCTTTCTTCCTTGTATCAGGATCCTGAACTCGACCATCTCATGGTCACTGCCTCCCAGGTTCCCATCCACTATTGCTTCCTCTACTATTTCTTCCCTGTTTGTGAGCAGCAGGTCAAGAAAAGCTTTTCCCCTAGTTGGTTCCTCCAGCACTTGCACCAGGAAGTTGTCCCCTACACTTTCCAGAAACTTCCTGGATTGTCTGTGAGCTGCTGTATTGCTCTCCCAGCAGATATCAGGGTGATTAAAGTCACCCATGAGAACCAGGGCCTGTGATCTAGCAATTTCTGTTAGTTGCTGGAAGAAAGCCTCGTCCACCTCATCCCCCTGGTCTGGGGGTCTGTAGCAGACTCCCACCACGACATTACCCTTGTTGTTCATACTTCTAAATTTAATCCAGAGACACTCAGGTTTTTCTGCAGTTTCGTACTGGAGCTCTGAGCAGTCATACTGCTCTCTTACATACAAAGCAACTCCCCCACCTTTTCTGCCCTGCCTGTCTTTCCTGAACAGTTTATATCCATCCATGACAGTACTCCAATCATGTGAGTTATCCCACCAAGTCTCTGTTATTCCAATTACATCATAATTCCCTGACTGTGCCAGGACTTCTAGTTCTCCCTGCTTGTTCCCCAGGCTTCTTGCATTTGTGTATAGGCACTTGAGATAACTCGCTGATTGTCCCGCTTTCTCGGTCTGAGACAGGAGTCCTCCCCTCTTGCGGTCTCCTGCTTGTGCTTCCTCCCAGTATCCCACTTTCCCACTTACCTCAGGGCTTTGGTCTCCTTCCCCCGGTGAACCTAGTTTAAAGCCCTCCTCACTAGGTTAGCCAGCCTGCTTGCAAAGATGCTCTTCCCTCTCTTCGTGAGGTGGAGCCCGTCTCTACCAAGCAATCCTTCTTCTTGGAAGACCATCCCATTGTCGAAGAATCCAAACCCTTCTCTCCGACACCATCTGCGTAGCCATTCGTTGACTTCCACGATTCGACGGTCTCTACGCTGGCCTTTTCCTGCCACAGGGAGAATAGACGAGAACACCACTTGCGCCTCAAACTCCTTTATCCTTCTTCCCAGAGCCACGTAGTCTGCAGTGATACGCTCAAGGTCGTTCTTGGCAGTATCATTGGTGCCCACGTGGAGAAGCAGGAAGGGGTAGCGATCCGAGGGCTTGATGAGTCTCGGCAGTCTCTCCGTCACATCTTGAATCCTAGCCCCTGGCAAGCAGCACACCTCTCGGTTTTCCCGGTCAGGGCGGCAGATAGATGACTCAGTCCCCCTGAGGAGAGAGTCCCCGACCACCACCACCCTCCTCCTCCTCCTGGGAGTGGTGGTCGTGGAACCCCCATCCCTAGGACGGCGCATCTCTAGGACTGCTTGTGGTAATAGCTCTTGTGTTTCCAGATGGGTGAAACCTGTGGTTTACCAACCATGGTGACAGTGCCTGAAATACTCAAGCGGTAGAACAACAATAGTTTTCCCCATCAGTCATGCATATAGGGCACTTTTATTTTTTTTTAATTGGCCAGTCACAGACTTAAATACAAATAATTCCCCAAAAAGAATCATTAAGGACACACTTTCTAGTTAGATTTGATCAATTCATAACAGTTAAGGTCAACGATGTTTAAGCCAGGTCCTCAGGTGGTGGGAATCAGTTATCTCCATTGATTTGAATGATGCTACACCAACTCAGGCTCTGTCATATAGAGAAAAAAGGTAAAAAAATACAAAACTAACCATTTTTTCTCTTCAAACATATTTCGTATAAATGCAGTTTAAAAATACTGCATACTACACTATAGAACAATTCCTGCTCCCAAGGGCAACAAATCAGTAGAGTCCTGCGTGGATACAAAGTTTGTATCTGCATCTGATCCGCAAGTATGGTCCACGGAAATGCGGATGCAGATATCCACGGATCTAAAATGAATATCCACAGATTTGCAGGGCTCTACAGATCAGGAGCGGCTTCTCAAGCGGGGGTGGCAGAAGTTGGAGCAGGGACATGTTGGGTTTGTGCGCCATTAATGCAGCACGGCTGTACAATTCCCCTTGTGTGTTGGTATGTAGGGGTAGGCTGGGGAGGCGGAGGCTAGAGTTTGATGGAACAGCGTCTGTGGGAGGGAAGGAGGCAGAAGCATTACCTGGATCTTCCAGGTTTCCCTCCACACAGTTGCAGCAGCATACGAAGGCCACGGAGGCTATTCCAGCCGTGGTTGTAGCAATCACATCTGGCTTTTTGACTTTTCCGAAGTTCAGAAGTGTTCGAGTCTCTGGTTTTGGTTTGTCTCACTTTGTAAGTAGGGCCAGCAACTAAATTTGGATCTATACCTAAGTTTGGATGCAACGTGTTGGTGTGGGCTGGCTCATTTCTGCAGTTATTGTAGCAAAGCTTGGTCATCTCGCCAGTATGTTACTTAACTAAAACTCTTTTAGAGCATCTGTTGCAACTGCCTTGGAATTGCTGTGACTAAATATTATTTGTTCACTCCTTTGTATCTCTGAATTTTATTGCTACTTAATACTACTTTTGGTGGAAGTACAAAAATGATCATAGAACCTCTGAATACATTGAGTTTGGTCAGTTGAGGAGGCGCAGAGTCAGAAACAGTAGCGTAGTTGAGGGTAAATGGAGTTTACCCACTTCTCTTTTGGAGAATATTAAGTTATTTTAGGTGTTTAGCCCCTTTTTTTAACCACTACACCACTGCTCAGAAATAATTCTAGTCATGTTCCCTCAAAAACCAGTATTAGAAAGCATCTCTTACTAATTCACTATAGTCCTTTTGCTCCTATGGCTCCAGCAACGCTGGGCAAGTTTCTTGGATATGCAGACTGCAGCTTTCTAAAGTCCAAAGCTAAAATATTTCTGACTACTAACAATATGCCTGTCTGAAAACAAATGCTCCACTGAACCACATCAGAACCCTGATGCCAGGAATGCATCCTCTACTTACTGACTCATGGAGCTCATCTGCACTCAACAGCTTTGCCCAGGAGTTCAGTAGGAGAAATGAAGCTATAAGTCAGTGGTTCTCAACCAGGGGTACACATACACCAGGGGTATGCAGAGGTCTTCCAGGGGCTACATCAACTCATCTAGATATTTGCCTAGTTTTACAACAGGCTCCATAAAAAGCACTAATGAAGTCAGTCCAAACTAAAATTTCATACAGACACTGACTTGTTTATTCTGCTCTGTATGCTCTACTGAAACGTAAGTACAATATTTATATTCCAATGGATTTATTTTAGAATGATATGGTAAAATGAGAAAATAAGCAATGTGTCAGTAACCGTGTGGCTGTGACACTTGGATTTTGATGTCTGATTTTGTAAGCAAGTAGTTTTGAAGGGAGGTGAAACTTGGGGAATGCAGCACGAATCAGACTCCTGAGAGGGGCACAGTCGTCTGGAAAGGTTGAGAGCTACTGCTATAGAGAGCAGCCATCCGCACCGCCCCACCATTAATTGATCACTTTCAGAACTGTGGAGACCGAACCCCATGGAGCACCCAGAGAATAAGGTCAGGAGTGTGCATGGCCTTGAACCAACAGAGTCCCCTATGTGCCTCAGACCAGGTCCCGTGGGTTCTGCTACCCTCTGCTCATTGAGCTTGCATTTGGCCATCATTTTGAGAAATGCCAACTTAACCCTAACTGGGTTACTTCCACCCGCTGCAAATCTGCCGTTGAGCTCTACCTGAGTTTGGAAACTGGGTAGAGATACATAAGAACGGTCATAGTGCATCAGACCAAAGGTCCATCCAGCCCAGTACCCTGTCTTCCGACAGTGGCCAATGCCAGGTGCCCCAGAGGGAATGAACAGAACAGGTAATCGTCACGTGATCCATCCCCTGTCACCCATTGCCAGCTAATAGCCATTGATGGACCGATCCTCCAGGAATTTATCTAGTTCTTTTTTTAAAACTTGATATTTTTATACCCTGACCTTTTCTGATGACAAAGATCGAGCCAAGTGCCAACAACTATGGAACAGAACACGTCTATTTTTTTTAAGCATATCGTTTAATGTAAAAATGATTGAATTCCAACACGCACAGGAATAAGAAAATTGCAACATGAGCCTCAACATTTTTCCATTCATTGAACAAAATAAATAAAATTAACATAACAACAAAATCCTAACACACACACACACACACACAGACACAACAGCAGGAACATGAAATATTCTATCTTCATAAGGAATTACATATTAGAAAAAAAAATCCAGATGAATCAAAATCACTTAAATAAATAAAGTTTGAGGTTTTTTTCTACTCAAATATTAACTTTTTAAATAGAGAGCGAGAGATAAAAACATTGATGTGCTATAGCACAATAAATAATGCTCCCCAAATAAGAGCACTTTGGCTGCTTCATTTCGGAAAGCCACAAAATCCCATCAGTAGCTAGCCTCAGGCTGGCTATGACTCAGTGCTGTTGATGCAACATACCAGTGCAGGGGAGGGGTAACTGTTCCCAGTTTACTGCTCTAACAGCGACAGAGCAAGGCCTAGAATAAATACAGCGGTGCTGCAAATGCATTGCACTCATACAACCCTGTTCAGCTTAAGTGGTTTCCAAAGGGTCTTCATTTCCCTCAGCAAATCACTTTTCCCTATCCAGTGTTTTCAGCTTCAGAATGTGGCATATCCCATGGACAACTGAGCCTTTAAATATATATATATATATATATATATATATATATCTTTCTTAAACTGAAGCACCTCAATAAATAAATACATAAATAGAAAATAGATACTGCTAGCTGGAGTCTGCCTGAAAACATGTTAACAGAAGGAGGTAGGCTGCTTGCAGATGGACTGGCATTTTCACAGAGATGTTTCCTTCAAGGGGAAACTGGAGAACATCAGAGATTTTTCTTCTTTGGCTTCTCTTAGCGTTTTGCCTCACCATTGGCTTGAGCTCTGTAAAGAGAGGGAGAAAAGGAATAGCTTAGAAACCTGTTCATGGAACAATTGCCACTAGTTAGAACATGAGAACTCTTGGGGCTCTGAGCCTGCTCTCCACCATATCAGTGAAACTTCATTAACTTTGACGTAGTTACTCTTGGTTCACAGCAGAGGAAAATCAGGCGGTGGGGAGGGGGCGCCCTGGTTTTTCAGAAGCACTGAGCACCTGTGAGTCCAATTGTCTCCAGAAGGAGTTGCAGCTGCCCAGTATATGTGGCCATTATCAGTGACTTCCCCAATCTCACACAGGAAGTCTGGGGCAGAGCAGGGAACAGGAAGAACCTAGTTCCATAATCTAACCACTAGGACACCTTTAAGGTAGGATATGGTGATTATTTATTTACTGGCTTGAGAGAGACAAGTTTTGGGAAAGGTTATTATGCCCTGAGAAGTTTGTGCTAAGGAACCACCTAGTTGTTCTTTTGAAATAATTTTTCATGAAATCCTTCTGAGAATGAATGACTCACTTGTCCAAAATTACTTTAATGATTTTCTGCACCCATGGAGCAGTGGGATCCAAACACAATTCTCTGCCGTCCTTAAGAGTAGCGCTGCAAAGAAGGAAAACAAAGGTCAGGCATCTGTCGACTTGGTGGACTCTGTGGACTCTCATCAGGGTCTCTATCAACCTTTTAAAATACAGGCACGGCTGGTGTCAATTGACATAGTTCCATTGACTTCACTAGAGAGCTCCACCAATTTACACGAGCTGAGGATCTGGCCCTACATCATTTGTTTGCTTTAAAATGTTCCAGGTGTGCAAAAAAAACCAAAAAAAAAACACACCTCCCTCCCCCTCTATATATATATGCATTCAAGTTTTTTTTAATATTGCCTGGTATCTCTCTCTCTTTCTCTGTACATGTGTGTATATATATAAAATGTCTTTGTCTGCATTGGTATTGCTTTTTACATAAAGGGCTGAATCCTGCATTCCTCCACCAGGGAAACCACTTATGTACTCAGTGGAGAATTTTCAGTGGGAGTTTTGCCTGCAGAAGGACTGGAGGAATTGGGTTGAAAGGTTGTATTGGGTATTAATAATTTTTCCTGCCCTTCTAATGCGGGTTCTAGCACTCTATAGATAATGCCCATTGTTCCCCATTGGGATTTGTATTTCCACCCCAGAGATGCTGGATGCTATGAAAAGCAAAGTGAAATACCTACAATAATGTCTTTAGAAAGAATAAAAATGACTCTTAGGGAGTCTCCCTGGATGGTGTGGTCTGCTAGTGCTCCTCACCCCTTTGAAAACTCCTGGACCAGCACAATGCAAAGCAGTCTCCTCCTAGTTTAGCAGCAGGTAGAATTTTGCAAAACTACTTACATGATTTCAGTGTTCTGGCAGTGAGGTCCGCTCGGGGTCAGCTTCACGTCCCGAATGTTCCTGGGACGGATGAAGTTGGAATGGAAGTTGATGCACTGGCATCGGAGCTCATTCCCCATCCCTGCCAGACTCATCCCTGGAAAAGAACAAGAGTTGTCGGGTTAGCTGAGTATCTCGCCATCTATACATGTGAAGCAGCACGCTTGGTTTTGCTTGTTGCTTGATCAGCCATGCTTGCTCTCTGTTTTTTCACAAGGGTCTTGGCTAAAAGGTTACCTTTGTCCTCACCTCTAAAACCTAATTATGAAAAGGTATGGAGAGCGCTTGATGCTGCTGCAAAATAATGTTTGGATTTGTTTTAAAGACCTTTCTAAGTCACCAGTTTTTCTTTTTTTAAACCTGCTCTTACTTGGCCAGATTCTGATCTAGTTACAATGATGATGAGCCTAGATTTAAAATCATGGGACTGAGGATAAGATCTGGCCCCTTGCGTTTCATCAGTTTTGAGGACTATCTCTGATCATGTTCTGTGCTCCTATTGCTTATTCCCCACTCCAAGTTGCATCCTCCAGTGTTTGAGACAACGTGGTGTCACAAACAGGTTGATGACATCATGCAGGGAAGAAGCAAGAGGCGCAGATGAACATTGTAATCAGACGAGCCCGCCTTCACTCAAATGTCTTTAGACCCAGGGGAAAAGCAGATTGTGAGAATGAGGCAGAAGCATAACTTTCTATAGCAAAGAGACTATTTCTCAAACTTTTCCACCAGGTGTCAGCAGCTCTTCAGAGCAGTGACTGATTTACAGCTCTCTCCAATGAAGATCATTTGGAAAAAGTTTTAACAAGACCTCAACTTTTTAAAAATAAGCCTAAGAATGTCTCTGCGTGCATAGTATGCACATAACTAAGCAAAGTCAGGTGAGCCTGAGGGAGGATTTTGCTTACCTTCTGACACCGCTGCGTAGGTTAGGAAAAGAGCCAAGACAGCAACAACCAGCTTGCCGTTCATGCTGAGAGGCGAGGCGAGCTTTTCTCCTGGATTCTTCTGCTCTGCTTGCTAGGAAGGAGCAGTGAGCTCTCTTGTTGTCTCGGAAGATTTCTGATGTCTGAACTGTGTAACCCAACCCTCTTATATACTGTCCGGGGTGTGTGAGGCAGCTCCGTGTTTAGATTGTGTCAGGAAATTCCCAAAGCGTGCAAGACGCTATTGCAAAATGTGTCACGTTGCTGTGGGTAAAACCCCTTCCTAGATGAGCCTGAAATGAATTATCCTTCCAATCAAGCTCCTTATCAATGGATTAAATATAAAAGATGTACAACATCGCCGTGTAGTTAGCTCAGTGTAACTGGTGGGTTTCTTATTATTATTCTTTTATGATTAATTTGACTGTCACGTTCTATTCTTTTGTCTTATCATGTGGCTGGTTAAGAAGACATTCAACTGGTGACTTTCCCTGACTCTTTCTTCGATTGGATATGCGGGGGAGGAGGGGTTAGTAGAAATGAACTATGCTTTAAATCCAGTGGCCCGTCTCACATGCAGCTATATAATATATATATTTCTCTTTTTGAATGTGGAGTTAGCTCCTACTTTTCTCCTTACATTGATTTTGAACACCTGAAATCCTGGCCCCACTGAAATCAAGGTCAAAACTCCACCCCGACTTCAATGGGGCCAAGAGTTCTGACCCTCTGTTTGTAGGATATAGTCTTATTTCCTGGCATTTTTTCCTCCCTGCCCTAACCAGGAGTTTTCCTCTAACACAATAGTCTCTTATGAGGATGAAACATCTCAAATGGCCAGTGTTCTGTGAAAGGCGTTGGGCTGTGATTTTTTTCCAACCTGCCTGCAAGGATTTAGATACCCAGTTCCAGGCTGCTTTGAAAAATCTCAGGTGTGTCAGCACCTCAGTACCCTGAAGTACTTCTGGAAATGTGACCCCAACAGACTGTACAGAGGAAAGAATGGAACTGAATGCAACAAAGTGTTGCCAGAGTAAACGTGAGAACACACACACACACACACACACACACCGCAGAGGAATAATTTTCTCTCTCTCTCTCTCTCATTTCTTTCAATTGCAATAATCTTAGGTGTGAACAGATGATAAGCAACATAGATATCACGCGTCTGCCTGAATTATGTTTATCTCCTTTAAGGAATTCAGTTGTTTGTGGTTTAAAGAAATTAATATGATTTTTGTGGGGTGTGTTCAAAAAGGAAAACACGGGGCTGAACCCCGATCTGTTGCATGATCCACCATGGAGGGTTGGCAGAGCATTCTGGGCTACGTGTCGTTAGCAGAAATGGATCGATTTCGATGCAACTAGGGGTACCCTCAGGCTAACTGGAGCCTTAATGCTTGTGCCTTCCCCAGACTGGCCCCACGATGATTTTCTTCTTTCCAGACGCATCGCTCCCAGGTTCTCCAGTGTGTAGCGAAGCACAGTCTGCATAGCATGTAAAGTGTAGTATTTATGATGTTCTTAAACACTTGTCACTGTTTCCGCATCATCTTTCAACGCATGGTGCTAAAATCCCTCTCCCATTTTGCTGCTGCTTCACAGATTTCTGCGTGGAAACCAATTCAATCCTGGGAAACGCAGGTCATTCTGTGAAAGCAGGAGAGAGGCACAGATATTCCAAGATGCTGATGGTTGTTATGCTGGGTATTTTTTACATTTGATTAAATTAACACTGGCTTGACCACCTGCCCTGACCATGCTTTCTGGTGTGAGCTGTATTTCCTGAGATGTGACATGTATATCCTCAGATTGCCAAGATACTGACTTTATTGGGCTAGATTTTCAGTTGGCGAATATCAGCATAAGAGTGTATGTTAATATTTTCGTGTATATAAACCTCTTTGTCAGCCAGCTACTTCTGGGTGATAGCAGGCAACCAATAGAGTGGCTTTCTATCACACCCGCCTCATTTTCCTTTAAGATCTGGGAGTCACACAGCCACTCCTGAGCTCTAACCCCGGGAGTACCATCCCTTCCCTTCCCTCTGGCGTCACCTGCTTCCCCCACCCCAGCAAAGGGGATTGGCACCAGCAGAGTCTCCATTCCCTGTCGCTGAAGTCAGGAAGGGCGTCTGGGCCAGCACTGCGGGGGCAGGGGGGGGATCTGTCAGCACTCGCCCCCACTGCCTGCTCCCACTTTCCCAGGAAAGCCAAGTTGCCCAGGGGCAAGGAGCAGTAGTGCTGAAAGTTGCCTTTCTTCTGTGAGGCAAGGGGAGGGAGGGACTACTGAGAAGACGGCAGGAAATGAAAACCCACCCTCCCCCACTCCTATTCCCCCTCCCCACCCTTTTGTCTCCCTGCCCCTAGGTTAAAGGCCTCAGGCTTCCTCCTCCTCCCAGCCTCAGCCTTGTCTAAGAAAAAGCAAGAACTGAGGGAAATGTTGGCCAAGAGTCTGGTTCCGCAGTAGGAGATTTAGTGTTTCCAGCTCTTGCCACTCCCTCTCAAGTGTTGGTTTGAGTGGGTCCAGGATTTGACCTTTGGTGTTTTTCTTCAATCTCCAGCTCTTGGAGTCAGGAGACTATACAATAATCCCAGCTGTCATTTCATTTCACAGCAACCCCAACCGTCACCCAGAATCCTCCTAACCTCCTTAGGCAGTGAGTCCCAACAATCTAGTAATCTGGGTACTTAGTACTTAGTCTGATAGCTGGTAGTTAATTTGTTTATATTTAGTAGCTAGTGTACTTGTTACTGTTTTAAGTAGCTTGTTAGTTAAGGGCCCTGGGGTGAAATTAGCTTGCAAAGCTTTTCTTCCCATCATAAAAGATTCTTCAATCCAAGTTCTCAGGGACAATTGCACAGACACGCCTTACATAAACAGACACGGAGATCAGGCCTTCTTTGCCAAGAAGCCAGGCAACCTTTGGGCGTGGTGCATTCAGAATCACATGAATGTCACAGCTCTTCTCCTCGCAGGAGAGAAAAACAGTCTAGCGGACTACTGAGCAGGAAACTGGACTCATTCCACCAATGGGAATTGAAAAATTCAATACTAAGTTTTCCAAGAACATGGACTTCCCCAGACAGACTTATTTGCAACAGTTCAAAACAGGAAATGTCTGATATTTTGTGCTCAAGCAGGAAAGTGACCTGGATCGCTAGGAGACACATTCCTGAGTTGGTCACACACACACACACACACCATTTACACCGATTCAAAGGATGTTACAGAAAATAAGGCAAGAAAAGGCTTGAGTTATACAGGTGGGTCCCCCTGGGCCTTACCAGTTTTGATTCTCAGATCTACTGTTACTGTCAAATCGCCAATTTAACACATTCCCAGTTTAGGAAGATGGTATCACAGAATCCTGGTGGCCTGACTCTCCACCCAAACCCAGCTGCTCTGTGTCTCAGGGCTTGGATAATAGCTCAATAGACAGTGTTCTTCAGAGGTGCAGAGCATTCTTCTCCAGAGCAGAAAACTATCCACGAGGACTAGGTGCACTGTCAAATGGAAACATTTTTCCTTATGAGCTAAATCTAAAGATTATCTCCAGGTCAGGGTTCTATTGCTGTAGCATTAATTGCCTCTTATCTTTAAAGCACTCAGGACTTCCTGTCTCTTCAATCTAAGTCCATTTGGCAGCAATATCTGCATTTCTTCCTCCAGTAGAGAGAGGTAGACTTTTCTCTCATCAATCAGTGAACAGGTTTACAAAAGGGCTTGACCACGTTTTTTCTTCCTGTGAGAGAGATCACTCCAATATAGGACTTAAATGTAGTGCTTTCCTTCACATATTTTTTTCACATGGATAGACTGACTACAAGACCACATCTATAATTTAATCCTAAAAGTACTATCAGATTTTCATATCAAACAATTCATTCATTTACCAGTTTTCCCCCTAAAAACCCCATTCTTCACCTTCTGACTCTAAATTACATACTTTCGAAGTGAGGTCATAAGTTTTTATTAGGTAGAACTAATCTTTTTCTAAAACATCCAGACTTTTCATTGCTCACAGTAATATTTTTTTCATCACTAAGACTTTCAAAATGGGTAGGGGGATTGTATTGGAATTGCTTATGATATTAATAAGAATAATCCTCTGTCAAACATCTGACCTCACTCCACCAGAAATCAAGCTGTGTGGATAGCATGTTTACATTGGCCTTTCAGTACTGGAAATATGTGGAGCAGCTGCCTGGCCTTCAGCTCGTACATTTGCCAAACACTATTGGTCGCTTCTTGGAGATCTAGATAATATTTAGTCCTACCATGAGTGCAGGGGACTGAACTAGATGACCTTTCCAGTCTTACAATTATGATCTGACCCTTTCTTCAGAAGAGCTGTCTTGCAATATCTTCTCAGATAACTCCTAGCTCCCAGGTACTTAAAGGTGACTCCTGACTAATCACCCTACATGGCTCTTGAAGATGCTCTGCACATGTGGCTCTTGCAACCCACCCTTCATCCAGACAGCTCAGAGTCTTATCCATGAGGATTCTGGGCAGTGAAGGAACTGACTAGCGGTTGGGGTTGCTGTGTCTTCATGCTGGGGGTGGGGGTGAGGGCACGCAGAGTGCATGTGTGATCACTACTGGCCACTGCTAGTGAAAATGTTCCAAACTCCTGTGTTGAGGCATGTGGACGCTGTATGTGAGATCAACGTGCAGTAATTTCAATGAACCACTGCCAGATAACTAACCCTTCTTTACATTTATTTAAAGGCTGGAAGGTCAAGGGGAGTTACTTGAACCTTGGAAAGCCCAGACTGCTATAGAACTCGAGCTTTCTCTGACAGTGCTGGAATTATCTAACCCTAGATCAAAGTTTGTTTGAAATTGTCATAATGATATAACGCAGTATTTGTGTAAATAAAGAGAGCCCATACAGCTCAGGAAATGAATGATCATGGCGGATGTATTGTTAATGATTAGCCAATATGGTCTATAGATACAGCACTAAGGAACTATCACTTGTAAATTGTCACCTTTTGAGCAATGTAGCTATCAACTGGGCAAACAAGCATCCTCTAAGGAGAGGGACAGCTAGGCCTCGTGGTGATGAGAGAGAGAGAGAGAGAGAAGCAAAGATGTTTCCAAGATGAGGTGCAGAAATAATGGGATAGGCAAGAAGGTTCCCCAGAAACTATTTTGCAATGGAAAATTAGGTATTTAAAAAAATTCATGAAAAGTGCCTGGTTTCTGTGGAAATTTTCAACTTTTTGTGGAAAAAACAATCACCCTAAAACTGGTGGGAAATGGTTTTGGGCTAAAAACCAAAATGTTTTGATTAGAAAATGTCACTGCAATGCCTCATGGGAGCTGTAGTTTAGGTGCCTCATGCTCCTCAGCGACCCCCTCTGCCCTGCTGGATTTTCCCTCTCATGATGCACCAAGTCCAGGCGATTTCCCCCGGATGCACCACCCGGCTTACCAAAAGGGGAGACATCATTGGGAATGTAGTCTGGCCAGGTCGTGCAGCCTACAGAGGAAAATGGCAGCTTGAGGCACCCAATCCACAACTCCCAATAGGCAGCGCCTACACAGACATTTCCTAATCAAAGTATTTTTGTTTTCAGATGCAATATTTTGGCTTTTGATTTTATTTAACCAAAAACTTGAGATTTTCCTCCAGGCAGTAAAACCCCTATTTTCCAACTAGCTCTAAGAAATAACTTTTTCATTCCTGTATTTGATCTTCTATCAAATCTAAGATTTTCACTAACTTGTAGATGTATTTCATGTCTGGCAGTTAACATATAACAACTGTTCTATATGAAACACAGAGGATGAAACAAAAAGACTCCGTTGAAGGGAAAGTACTGCCTGGTGCTCTTGAAAGAAACATTTCTGTCCTGTTGATTAAGGCAGGTGACACATGGTGTGAGTATCTATCTTGTTATGTCTCATGGGCTGAGAGACTGTGGCTGCAGGATCTCCTGTGACCACAAGGTGGGTAGAAAGAAGGCAAGACAACTGAAAGTAACAAGTCCAGTCACAACTACAAGTGGAGAGATTAATTTGAGCACTGTAATTAGTGTACAGATAGTATTGTCTCGATGGGACTGGTGTTGCATACTTTCGCAATCTTTGGTGTTCAAGAAAGAAACCATCTCCTGGAGTTATGGAGCTTTCATTTTAAAAACGAAGAAAGTTTCTAGCACTCATGGTTGCAGAAAAAAGCCTGTGAACGTGACCCCCCCTCCCGCAAAGGCTCAAGAGCCAGAAGGTAAATAAAAAGAGTCCCAAAATTATTATTTTTTAAATCTCATGATTTTGGGGGCCTGACTCATGATTTTGGAATGCTTGAGACTGGTAATACCATGGATCAGATGCTCCTGAACATTTTAATGCATATGGTGTCTGAATCAAATCCCTTTTGGTACAACTTTCAAAGATTACGATTAGTTTCAGCTGTAGTATGCTCTTTAAAATTCGTCATGTGCAATCCAGTGTCAGACAAAATTCCTTTCTAGCTCCATACATTTTTTTTTTTATTTTTTTTTGTCAAGTGACTGCCACTCAGTGATGAAAAATAAGTCTCCATGCCAAAATACTCCACACTTTCATCAGAGCTGCAAAAATAGCACCTTGATACATATCAAATCCGATTGCTCATTAGGAACAACAGGAGCAATTAAGCAACAGTAGAATTGTAATTGTGTGAGACACCGGGATTTTAGAAAGAGAGAGTGGACTTTATTTCCTGGCCATAATCAAGTGACTTGGCTCAATGTTACAAAATTTCCATTGTAGGCCAGTTCTAGGGATGGGCAAGCAGGACAGTTTCTCTGGGTGCCACCTTCGAGGGGGTTTTTTCTTCCCCTCTCCCCCAAAATACACTTTCCGCCCTGGCTGGCAAAATGGCTAGGGCTGCTTCTATTACTATCTCAGTCACATGACAGGTCAGCATGCATTCATCTTTCTTCTGTGAGGCAAGGGGAGGGAGGGACTACTGAGAAGACGGCAGGGGATGGTTGCTCCAATAAAACTGTAGAATACCACTGATCTAAGCTCCTCCTTTCTGAGCTTTCAGATCTGGCTGGTTTGGTTTGGAAATTCTGGAGTGTTACAATAGCTGAGTCAGTGAATGAGATTAATTCCTTTTTTTATCTTCAAAAATAGCAGCAGAGTCCATAAGCAAAGGATAATCTAACTTAATCAACAGGTTTCTTTCAAGCAAATTATTTCTCTAACTATCTGGTACTTCCAGGAATTTTAAATGCATAAACCTATGCATAATAATGACCTGCCAAGGAGAAAAATATTAGATTTGTGTCTTAGCCTGTCATTCTGCCTCTACCAAAGGCCATAAGAACCTAAGAACATAAGAACGGCCGTACTGGGTCAGACCAAGGTCCATCTAGCCCAGTATCCTGTCTACCGACAGTGGCCAATGCCAGGTGTCCCAGAGGGAGTGAACCTAACAGGCAATGATCAAGTGATCTCTCTCCTGCCATCCATCTCCACCCTCTGACAAACAGAGGCTAGGGACACCATTCCTTACCCATCCTGGCTAATAGCCATTAATGGACTTAACCTCCATGAATTTATCGAGTTCTCTTTTAAACGCTGTTATAGTCCTAGCCTTCACAACCTCCTCAGGTAAGGAGTTCCACAAGTTGACTGTGCGCTGTGTGAAGAACTTCCTTTTATTTGTTTTAAACCTGCTGCCTATTAATTTCATTTGGTGACCCCTAGTTCTTGTATTATGGGAATAAGTAAATAACTTTTCCTTATCTACTTTCTCCACATCACTCATAATTTTATATACCTCTATCATATCCCCCCTTAGTCTCCTCTTTTCCAAGCTGAAAAGTCCTAGCCTCTTTAATCTCTCCTCATATGGGACCCTTTCCAAACCCCTAATCATTTTAGTTGCCCTTCTCTGAACCTTTTCTAGTGCCAGTATATCTTTTTTGAGATGAG